>ONZH01004458.1:0-130866 GCA_900303285.1 Rhinella marina | reverse complement strand
CCTCCACAAGATCAGCACACTCCTCTCCTGAAATCCTCTGTGCTGCTGGGAGGACCCTGCTCCTTCCACTATGTAACTCTCATCCCTGTGACCTCCACAAAGATCAGCACACTCCTCTCCTGAAATCCTCTGTGCTGCTGGGAGGTCGCTGCTCCTTCCTCTATGTGACTCTCAGTCTATGACCTCCACAAGATCAACACACTCCTCTCCTGAAATCCTCTGTGCTGCTGGGAGGACCCTGCCCCTTCCACTATGTAACTCTCATCCTGTGACCTCCACAAGATCAGCACACTCCTCTCCTGAAATCCTCTGTGCTGCTGGAGGACCCTGCTTCTTCCACTATGTAACTCTCATCCTGTGACCTCCACAAGATCAGCACACTCCTCTCCTGAAATCCTCTGTGCTGCTGGGAGGACCCTGCTCCTTCCACTATGTAACTCTCATCCTGTGACCTCCACAAGATCAGCACACTCCTCTCCTGAAATCCTCTGTGCTGCTGGGAGGACCCTGCTCCTTCCACTATGTAACTCTCATACCTGTGACCTCCACAAGATCAGCACACTCCTCTCCTGAAATCCTCTGTGCTGCTGGAGGACCCTGCTCCTTCCACTATGTAACTCTCATCCTGTGACCTCCACAAGATCAGCACACTCCTCTCCTGAAATCCTCTGTGCTGCTGGGAGGACCCTGCTCCTTCCACTATGTAACTCTCATCCTGTGACCTCCACAAGATCAGCACACTCCTCTCCTGAAATCCTCTGTGCTGCTGGGAGGACCCTGCTCCTTCCACTATGTAACTCTCATACTGTGACCTCCACAAGATCAGCACACTCCTCTCCTGAAATCCTCTGTGCTGCTGGGAGGACCCTGCTCCTTCCACTATGTAACTCTCATCCCTGTGACCTCCACAAGATCAGCACACTCCTCTCCTGAAATCCTCTGTGCTGCTGGGAGGACCCTGCTCCTTCCACTATGTAACTCTCAGTCCTGTGACCTCCACAAGATCAGCACACTCCTCTCCTGAAATCCTCTGTGCTGCTGGGAGGACCCTGCCCCTTCCACTATGTAACTCTCATCCTGTGACCTCCACAAAGATCAGCACACTCCTCTCCTGAAATCCTCTGTGCTGCTGGGAGGACCCTGCTTCTTTCCACTATGTAACTCTCATCCTGTGACCTCCACAAGATCAGCACACTCCTCTCCTGAAATCCTCTGTGCTTGCTGGGAGGACCCTGCTCCTTCCACTATGTAACTCTCATCCTGTGACCTCCACAAGATCAGCACACTCCTCTCCTGAAATCCTCTGTGCTGCTGGAGGACCCTGCTCCTTCCACTATGTAACTCTCATCCTGTGACCTCCACAAGATCAGCACACTCCTCTCCTGAAATCCTCTGTGCTGCTGGGAGGACCCTGCTCCTTCCACTATGTAACTCTCACTCTGTGACCTCCACAAGATCAGCACACTCCTCTCCTGAAATCCTCTGTGCTGCTGGGAGGACCCTGCTCCCCTTCCACTATGTAACTCTCATCCTGTGACCTCCACAAGATCAGCACACTCCTCTCCTGAAATCCTCTGTGCTGCTGGGACCCTGCTCCTTCCACTATGTAACTCTCACCCTGTGACCTCCACAAGATCAGCACACTCCTCTCCTGAAATCCTCTGTGCTGCTGGGAGGACCCTGCTCCTTCCACTATGTAACTCTCACCCTGTGACCTCCACAAGATCAGCACACTCCTCTCCTGAAATCCTCTGTGCTGCTGGGAGGTCGCTGCTCCTTCCTCTATGTGACTCTCAGTCCTATGACCTCCACAAGATCAGCACACTCCTCTCCTGAAATCCTTTGTGCTGCTGGGAGGACCCTGCCACTTCCACTATGTAACTCTCTTCCTGTGACCTCCACAAGATCAGCACACTCCTCTCCTGAAATCCTCTGTGCTGCTGTGGACCCTGATCCTTCCTCTATGTGACTCTCAGTCTATGACCTCCACAAGATCAGCACACTCCTCTCCTGAAATCCTCTGTACTGCTGGGAGGACCCTGCCCCTTCCACTATGTAACTCTCATCCTGTGACCTCCAGAAGATCAGCACACTCCTCTCCTGAAATCTTCTGGATGCTGCTGGAGGCACTTGTCCTTTTTATGTTGTCCCTTCCTCTTCAGCACACAATATTGAGTGGATACAGTCATGTGTGGCCACCTTCCTTGCACTGAAGCTTTGTTCCCTTGTGTCAGGATCCTCAGGCTTAAGTCCTAGAAGTGTAAAGGTTATACATGAATTATAAGCGACGCTCATCTCCTCCACAGACCACATGACAATAAGATACTATAATATTATAATCCTCTTCATGTCACCTCCAACATCTTCCCTTTAACGAGAGCGTACATGACACATTTATTATAAATGAAGGAATTATCGTCAATTGTCCCGTGTTCTGTCAGGGCTTAATTTCACGGCCGCCATATGCTGAGACATATACATCCTGACGACGCACTCACCGGCTGTAAAACCAGGGATTATGGAGATGTGTTCTTCTCACCCTGGAGAATTTGTGAAAAGCAAATAAGTTTTAGCCATCAAGAAGAAATACCTCATAATTACCAGTGTTAATCTATCTTATATTAACTATAAGTCCCGCCCCTGAGGATCTTATTTTTGGTAATGATGGCTATTTCTAGGCATTGAACTGAGTTCCAATGCAACATCTGTTACAGGACCCACCCTATGCCCCTGCTATGGAGGTCTATTCTGGGTCAAAGTACCAATGCCGAACAGGGCTCATCTATAATAGCAGATGCAACACATGGGCAAGAGGGGCACTTTACCTGGAAAAAACAATACTTCCATCTAGCCTCACTAAAGCTTAGCTCCATCAAAGGCCTGGACATTCATATCGATATTCTACTCCTGATATCATAGAACCAGGTCCAGGAAGCTGGAATATGGGGGGGCCGTTTGGTGGCTACAGACATCCCTATGGCTATAACATGAAGACAGCACTATGACCACCAGTAGATGACAATATAAGGGAGCTGCAGGGGAAAAACAATTAGTATTTAGCACAATTATTTTATACATGACCCTACAGAACCCTTAAGTCATAAGTCAGAACGGGACAATGCCTGGTAACCAGTGCCCCCTTCATGTCACAAACAGCAGCCTAAGACTAAGTGGCTCCCCATATCTCAGCTTCGGATGCCCTATGTGACATTTAAGAATAGGATTTGAGTAATGCCATTATGAAAGCCTCCGTATAATCATCCTTATAGTGGCTATCAGTAGTAATAATGTCCGTCATAGTGGCCCCCAGCAGTAATAATGTCCGTCATAGTGGCCCCCAGCAGTAATAATGTCCCACATAGTGGCCCCCAGCAGTAATAATGTCCCTCATAGTGGCCCCCAGCAGTAGTAATGCCCCCATTAGTAGAAAAGCCCTCCAGTATTAATAATGTCCCTTATAGTGGCCCCCAGCAGTAATAATGTCCCCCATAGTGGCCCCCAGCAGTAATAATGTCCCCCATAGTGGCCCCCACCAGTAATAATGTCCCTCATAGTGGCCCCCAGCAGTAATAATGTCCCAATAGTGGCCCCCAGCAGTAGTAATGTGGTCCCCAGCAGTAATAATATCCCCCATAGTGGCTCCCAGCAGTAATACTGTCCCCCATAGTGGCCCCCAGCAGTAATAATGTCCCCCATAGTGGCCCCCAGCAGTAATAATGCCTCCATAGTGGCCCCAGCAGTAATAATGTCCCTCATAGTGGCCCCCAGCAGTAATAATGTCCCCCATAGTGGCCCCCAGCAGTAATAATGCCTCCATAGTGGCCCCCAGCAGTAATAATGTCCCTCATAGTGGCCCCCAGCAGTAATAATGCCTCCATAGTGGCCCCCAGCAGTAATAATGTCCCTCATAGTGGCCCTCAGTAGTAATAATGTCCCTCATAGTGGCCCCCAGAAGTAATAATGTCCCCCATAGTGGTCCCCAGCAGTAATAATGTCCCTCATAGTTCCCCCCAGCAGTAATAATGTCCCAATAGTGGCCCTCAGTAGTAATAATGTCCCCATAGTGGCCCTTAGTAGTAATAATGTCCCTCATAGTGGCCCTTAGTAGTAATAATGTCCCTCATAGTGGCCCCCAGCAGTAATAATGTCCCAATAGTGGCCCTCAGTAGTAATAATGTCCCCATAGTGGTCCCCAGCAGTAATACTGTCCCCCATAGTGGCCCCCAGCAGTAATAATGTCCCCATAGTGGCCCCCAGCAGTAGTAATGCCCACATAGTGGTCCCCAGCAGTAATACTGTCCCCCATAGTGGCCCCCAGCAGTAATAATGTCCCCCATAGTGGCCCCCAGCAGTAATACTGTCCCCCATAGTGGCCCCCAGCAGTAATAATGTCTCCCATAGTGGCCCCCAGCAGTAATAATGTCTCCATAGTGGCCCCCAGCAGTAATAATGTCCCTCATAGTGGCCCTCAGTAGTAATAATGTCCCTCATAGTGGCCCCCAGCAGTAATAATGTCCCAATAGTGGCCCCCAGCAGTAGTAATGCCCATAGTGTAATACTGCAGTAATACTGTCCCCCATAGTGGCCCCCAGCAGTAATAATGTCCCCATAGTGGCCCCCAGCAGTAATAATTTCCCCATAGTGGCCCCCAGCAGTAATAATTTCCCCCATAGTGGCCCCCAGCAGTAATAATGATTCCATAGTGGCCCCCAGCAGTAATAATGTCCCCCATAATGGCCCCCAGCAGTAATAATGTCCCAATAGTGGACTCCAGCAGTAGTAATGCCCCCATAGTGGTCCCCCGCAGTAATACTGTCCCCCATAGTGCCCCCCCAGCAGTAATAATGTCCCCATAGTGGCCCCCAGCAGTAGTAATACCCCCATTAGTAGAAGAGCCCTCCAGTATTAATAATGTCCCCATAGTGGTCCCCAGCAGTAATAATGTCCCCATAGTGGCCCACAGCAGTAATAATGTCCCTCATAGTGGCCCCCAGCTATAATAATGTCCCCATAGTGGTCCCCAGCAGTAATAATGTCCCCATAGTGGTCCCCATCAGTAATAATGTCCCTCATAGTGGCCCCCAGCAGTAGTAATGGCCCCATAGTGCCCCCCAGTAATAATAATGTCCTCATTATGGTCCCCAGCAGTAGTAATGTCCCCCATAGTGGCTCCCAACAGTAGTAATGTCCCCCATAGTGGCCCCCAACAGTAATAATGTCCCCCATAGTGGCCCCCAGCATTAATAATGTCCCTCATAGTGGCCCCCAGCAGTAATAATGTCACCTATAGTAGCCCCCAGCAGTAATAATGTCCCTCATAGTGGCCCCCAGCATTAATAATGTCCCCATAGTGGCCACAAGCAGTAATAATGTCCCTCATAGTAGCCCTCTGTAGTAATAATGTCCCCTATAGTGGCCCCCAGCATTAATAATGTCCCCCAGAGTGGCCCCCAGCATTAATAATGTCCCCCAGAGTGGCCCCCAGCAGTAATAATGTGTAAATAACATCACTCCCCTCCATTTAGCCCTCCAACATATAGTCCCATGTAAATAACATCCCTCCACATGTAAATAATACCCCTCCCTTCACCCCTAACATACAGAGGTGGTGTAAGAAAGGAGAACTACAACTCCCAGCATTCCTCTGGCTCTCACACTAAATCTCTCCCTTTACTTACATCTCCTCATGTTACAGAAGTCATCACAGGGCCTTCTCCTCCAGTTCTCTTCACAGCTTAGCTCCCCCCTCTGGCACTGATCACATGACAGTGACATCTTGCAGGTCCTTCTCCACCCTGCAGCTCTGCCTCTGGCACAGATCACCTGACTGTGATGTCATCACAGGTCCTTCAGCTCTTGCAGTCCTGCTCAGTAGTCTCCCCTCTTTAATCATTACAATGAAGAACATTTGGGGCCTGGTACAAAACATCCAGCGTCCAGGCCCCTGAATGTTTTAACCTAGTGACGCCCATGGCTGGGAGACTTTTCTGAGGGGAGGGATAGTAGTAGGAGGAAATTAGTTTCCTCAATGCCAACTCAGAAATGGGCGCGTTCAAAGACTGTAGTTGGGAGGAGAGAGGGAGGGAACCAGCGCAACAGAATTGTCAGCCATTACAGTGGAGTCTTTAAAGTTATATAAACCCTTAATATAGGTTAAATAACAGGTTATATAGCAGCTTCCTGGCTGTCATGGCAACCAATCGGAGCCCCGCAATTTCACTGTGGAGCTCCGATCAGAAAGCAGAGGGAGCCTCATCCCTCTCCCTGCATAGACCTCCTAGAAGGATTGGTAAAGTCCAGGGAGGGATCATTAATGGAATTGAAGTCACCACACAGTATCAATTGACCTTGTTTCACCTTGTGGAGATGCCTCATCACCAGATGCAGAAATAACAATCAACGCTCATTGAGTGCATATATCAACCAAAATAAAAGAATATAATAAATCTACCCCTAGGATCTAGTATTTGTGAGAAAGAAACCATGTTAAAGAAGAACTCCCGCTAAAATTTTTATTCCATGTCCTGCTAGAAATGTACATGATGTAATGTGTAGTGAATGTCATTTTCTTACCAGTGGCTGAATTTTTGATCATCCTGAAGTTTCTTATCTGTGTCATGTGACTAGGAATTAGACCCACCAACTCACACAGCATCTTATGTGTGGACAGGAAGTCTAATTCTCTATGTATTCCTATGGGAGCCTCACTTTCAGTCTCATAGGAATGAATAGAGAAGTGACTGGCTTCCTGTCCTGGGTCAGTTGGAGGTCAGGGGGTTGGTCACATGACACAGCTACAATAAGAACAGAGTGGAAACTCTCAATTTCAGCCTCTGATAAGATGATGACATTCACTACAGATTATATCATGCACCTTTCTAACAGGTCAGAGAATAAAAATTTTTGCGGGAGTTCTTCTTTAATGGTGTATAATGAGCGGGAAATGGTGTCTAATATGGACTCCGGATTACATCAGCACCAGAAGACAACACCTCCCTCCACCTAAATGTTCTTTTCTGAGGACGGTTGAGCCCCTTGGTGTTTAAGGACAGAAGTTTTAACCCCATGATCGGGCGTAAAACCGCAAAATAGTGTTACTGCAGTGCCTGAGAGGACCCACATTGTATAAGGTCAAAAGTAGACTAACATATGGTATGAATACCACAAATGCAAAGAAAAACAAAAAGTCCCAAACGGCAAACTACCATAGTAGGTGTGGTGGGGCAAAAGTTCCATGATGAAGCCAAAAACTTGGGTCATAGTGGAGTGAAGCTGTAGTAAACCCAAGCCAGGGAGCGGCGCCTATAATAAAGAAGTAAGTAAAAGCAAAATAAAAAAAGATTATCTCTGTCTCAGGAGGAAGAGAAGAATCAACCCGACCAACATGAGGCCTATCTGCAGTCAAGGCCCTTTCAACACACCAGAAGGCCACAAAAAGGATATGTAAGATGATCAATGAGTGGCATTTCAACTCGGCAAGCCCCATGAAGGAACCGAGGAGCATTGTGTATATCCAGGGATGTTCAGGACTTGCGGTGTCTGGAAGGACTCTCCTGGTGGAACAGAGTGAAAGGTGTAGACTTTCCTGGGTCTATCGCAGACAGGGGGATCTGCCATTCTTGAAGCATTTTTAGATATCAGCAATTTCAGTGGAAGCTTCGTAGAGAGGCTTTGATGAGCAATAAGGAGTGGTGTGACCGCAGATAGGTCGGTGAATAGGCGTCCATTTTTGGTTGTTGTTTAGTGTTTAACACTCTGTCCTTAACCTCTCACATTCTGGTAGATACCGGGGCAATGAAAGTGGACAAATCATGTTGCGTGGAGGATTTTAGGGCCAGAAGCATTTGTTTTAAAATGTCTTCCGATATAGGTTTAGCAGGAGCAGGAAACTCCAAAAATGAGTCAACGCCAGTGGGATCAATATGGAGGAAACCAACCTGGATGTTGGAGGAACCATCCAGCCGCGGTTTCTGCGTCTGTGGGCTGCCAGAGAGAGAGGCGAAGGACGAGCAGGCACCATCTTGGATAGGTGAATGGTCCCTCTATGAAGACCTGATATCTTCTGGAGTCAGAGGTAGTGAAGGTGATTCAGGTCGGGAGGACTGTGGAGGCTCCGGAGGAGGAGATGGTGTGCAGGAAAGAGGTGCCCAAGGCTGGTGATAATTCAAATACAGGTGAGAAAGATGTGTCATGGTTATTGCAGTTAGCGCCATCTTAGTTCCTAGCCTTCTCGAAGTACTTCTTCAGATTCCCACTATTCAGTCTGGGTAGTTGCCTCTTAGACTTCCCCGTGATGTTAGGGTGACCACAGCTCGAAAATGGGTTGAAGTGTAGGAGTAACACACTCACGCACACATAAGCCACGCCCCCCCAGTCCTGACCAAATTTAAAGGAACTTGTCACCGTTACTATGCTGCTGTTGCTGAGGGCAGTATAGTATAATGACAGACCTGCTGATGGGGGCTGTCACTTCTGGGCTAAAATTCAATACTTTATTAGTACTGAGAGCGGGCCAGCATTGTGAGAGGAGATGAGTCCGATGAGACCCATGGACCTGCCCTCTCTCCTCTCCTGCCCATGACCTTCAGGTTTCTTTCCTCTACGTTCAGAGGAGGGCAACTAAAGTAATAACTGGAATGGGTGGACTACAGTACCCAGAAAGATTATCAAAATTAGGCTTATTTACTTTAGAAAAAAGACGACTGAGGGGAGATCTAATAACTATGTATAAATATATCAGAGGTCAGTACAGAGATCTCTCCCATCATCTATTTATCCCCAGGACTGTGACTGTGACGAGGGGACATCCTCTGCGTCTGGAGGAAAGAAGGTTTGTACACAAACATAGAAGAGGATTCTTTACAGTAAGAGCAGTGAGACTATGGAACTCTCTGCCTGAGGAGGTGGTGATGGTAAGTTCACTAAAAGAGTTCAAGAGAGGCCTGGATGTATTTCTGGAGGTAATAATATTACAGGTTATAGTTACTAGAGAGGGGTCGTTGATCCAGGGAGTTATTCTGATGTCTGATTGGAGTCAGGAAGGAACTTTTTCCCCTAAAGTGAGGAAAACTGGCTTCTACCTCACAGGGGTTTTTTGCCTTCCTCTGGATCATCTTGCAGGATAACAGGAAGAACTGGATGGACAGAGGGCTTTTTTCGGCCTTATAAACTATGTTACTAGGTTACTGTTAATTAACATGAAAGAAGCCTGCCAGTCATGGACAGGAGGCAGGGAAGAGACTCCTCATCCCTTGTATCGCCGACTCTCGTTGCGAGCTTTGCTCTGTCAGTAAAGCTTGCTGAAATCATGTTCCTGGTGACGTCACCGGCCCTAATAGACAGGCCCTGATTTATCACACCTTCACTCCAGATTTCTGTCTTCAAAAAGTCGCACGATAGGGCTCTTGCGACTTTTTTGCGCATTTTTTTGCGACTTTTTGTATGTGTACACCACTCACTCCAGTTTGTAATATGGGTGGAAAAGTGGGTGTGGTTAGCCATGTTAATGAGTTTCACTCCAGATTTATAATTGCGACTTTTTTAAAAAAGTTGCAAAATAGTCGCAATCTCACTCCAGGAGGAGGGTGGAGTAGGAAAAGTGGAGTAGCTTCTCTAGACAGAAGTGTTAGGTTTAAGGACAAGCCACATTTATCACACAACCTGTGACGTTTGATAAATGTGGCACAAAGTACTCCAACACAGACTGAAGCAAAACTGACTTCAAATATTCTCCTAATGATAAATTCCCCCCACAGTGTTTAGTGCTGCCCTAGCCTGTAAAAACGGCCTAAAGCAGAGCAGTGCTAAAGCCTGCCCATTAGTGCCGGTGACATCACTGGGCTCATTGCTAGGTGGAAGCCTCCTCCTAGCATGCCCATGGAGAGCCCAGTACGTCACCGGATCTCACAAAAATTCCCTTCTGTAAAAAGCTCTGATGCTCCACTCATTCATGGTGAAGGAGAGCAGATGTGGTTATGTCCAGGTTCAGCTCTGAACCCAGACAACCCCTTTAAGTTTCAACAGATTTCTACAATACGTAGAAAGCTCATCTTAGAAGTCACCATTTCTGATGTAATCTCGATGAAACCCAACATCATCCAAGGGTTTCTCCTACATTCTGGCCCACAGCATTACTACTCCGGTACAAACCAGCCCCCCAGTACCTCCGTGTCCATTCAGACCAGATGGGGAATCCACAAAAAGCCCCGCCCTGTCTGAGCCAGGGACCCGCACAGTAGCTGATTGGTTTGCTAATTACGTTCATTGTAAGTAATTACTCATCAGTCCCACTGTGACCAACGGCAAAAGTCAATGGTTTCCTTTGCCCAAGGAGGAGTAAGAAAAACAATATGGAGAAGGGGGGCGAGAGCCCAACACCAGATTCACAATTCATGGGCAGAGTGATCAATTACCGGGTAATCAGAATTAGTCCTCATTCACACTTCAGTATTTGGTTGGTATTTTGCATCAGTTTTTCTTGACCTAAAACCAGGAGACCTTCATCCTCCTTTATTGAATCTTCTCCTGAGCTTGGCTTAAAGGGGTTTTCCAAGACTTTGATACTGACCTATGACAGATTAGTTGCTATCCACAGTATAGGTGATAAGTATTTGATCGGCGGGGGGTGAAACTGCTGGAACCCCATCATTCTTTGCTTGAATGGAGTGGTGGTAGACCATAGGCACTGTCACATGGACTCCAGTAGTTGTGGCAGGCATTGTCAACCACTACTCCATTCATATTAAAGATATGGGACCCATTCTCATGGTCGGTGGTGGTCCCAGTGGTCAGATCGTTGCAATCAAACATTCTCCCTGTGGACAGGTGATAAGTTGTCATTCTCCGACAACCCTTTTATCAGACAAACAACCGATCTTCAGATTCACGGTTCAGATCTTGCCGTCATGCCATCAATGTGACATCACAAGCTTCACGTTGAGAGAGACGTGTCCTCGTGTAGCTCGACAGAGGCTCAACTCTATTAGCTCTTATCTAAGTCAACGGAGGGGCTTAGATCTAGCTGGAGGTTGTCACGTACTAGTTTATGGATGATTTTTTACATTAGTTATGGAATAACCCCTTTAAGCAAAACTGATTTCTAGCATTCCCCTCAAGATGAATTCTCCCTGTGGCCACTAGATGGCAGCAGAACATACAACATATTACAAGTGTAATACTATGATTAACCATCGGGGGCACCCTCACCATTGTATCTTATTGTTAATGGTGAGAGTTGTAATAAATTCCAGGGTTTACCCTATAACGCCGCACTGATCGCTCTCCATTGTGGTCATTAATGGGATTTCTGGAGTTAACTTTCCGCTGGTGCTTTCCATGTTCCATGACATGGCTGTGTGCAAAATGTGTCCAGAGAAGATCGTTCATGGATCAAAGAGTCGCCTGGCTATGAATGGCAATGAGGGCGAGCGGCTGGAAGCTCCTGAGGGTGTCTCAGGGTATTGTCGTAGGTGTGAAGATCCCAGAGAGGACTAAGAAAGGGAAGGTCCCATCGGCTGGTCCCTCCCGACACCTTCTGTAAGGAGCAGAGACTGCGCCCTCCATCCATTGTGAACAGGGCAGAATACCCCTGCGTTACCGTGTCCAGCTATTCCTACTGACACCCCGTGCACCTGCATGCTCTGCATGGCCGAGCGTGCTTGTGTTCTGACTAGATGGAGTGGAATGAGCCACCACCAGAAGGATGAAGGTGGCAGTCGTGGCCTAGATGGTGGTGGTAGTACTTCATGGTGGCAATCTCCCCTTTGGCCGTGTAGTGAATGGAAGGAACACCTTTTTTTCTCCTCGGAGCACACCCTGATCCGTCTCCTAGCATGCTAAGGTGTTAACCCTGACTTATCAATACAACACCATTAGATACGCAAATACAATGAATCATAACATTGCACTTAAGGGGTTTTCAGAGATTTTGATACTGGTGACCTATCCTCTGCATAGGACTTCAGCATCTGATCGGAGGGGGTCCCACACCCGGGACCACAGCTGTGATCAGCTGCTTGAGAAGGCAGCGGGTGCGGGGCTCTTGTGAGTGATGCAGCCTCCTCACAGCTCACCTAGCACAGCGCCGTACATTGTATAGTGGCCGTGCTTGGTATCGCGCTCAGTGCCATTCACTTCTATGGGGCTGAGCTTCTCCTAGGCCATGTGACCGATGAACGGGACGTCACTCAGCCTGTGAGAAGGCCGCAGCGCTCCCAGGAGCACCATTACCTCCTCGAACAGCTAATCAGCGGGCGTCCCGATTGTCACACCCCCACGATCAGATACTGATGACCCATTCAGAGGAGAGGTCATCAGTATAAAAATCTCGGAAAACCCCTTTAACAGTCGTGTTATGCGGACCGTAAAATACAGTCGTGTGCTTGAGGATAACAAAATTTGTAGGTTTGTCTCCTCTTCTGTGGAATAAAATTGACCACACGCCTTCAGTCACCATCAGCCGACAACTATTCCTAATGAGCTCCTCACAGACATGCACACTCAGCCAAGGATGCATGTATTTTTAAGGGAGGAGCCGTCCCCTCTCCTGAGATGTCTGTTTTAGTAACTGCTTACATTCCCTGTGTAAAAGCATTTATTCTTATGACTCTATGTTGTATGTTCCTCTATTATTCTTACTATAAATTTATGAATAACTTGCCAACTGGGTGTTACAATTCCCCTTGTCAAAGAGGTGTGTCCCTACATAGTCCCTGTACTGATTGGATAGCATCATATTGTGCTCCCCCAACTGAAAACAGCCACTCAGAGTTTTATTCATAAATTTACTGGAGGAATAATAGAGGAACGTCCCAACAAAGAGTTACAAGAATAGATGCTCCAGAATTGTTATTCCATGGCATTTCATACACATGATATGATCGGCTGGTCCTGCAGATTTGGCTGCAGCATCAGGTCAGCGTTACAGAGGAACTTGGAGGAACCCGTCTTATAGAAGCCACAGATGTGTAATACGGTTTGCCGTTACAATGTGTCACCATTCCTAGATCCAGAAAGGTCTCTGAAGCCTTCAGAAAGAAGGTTCTTTATGCTCGAGATTTGAGAAATCAGCCACAAGAGAAAAAGATAAGAAGAAGCTGTCCCAAGTGTGGAGGAAAGCTTTAATGTCCAGAAGAAAACCACATGAGCAGTGAGCGGAGGACGCAGCCTTTCTTCCTTTGGGGCACACCTTGGACTTCGGGGGGCTCCTGCCTGGCGGTGGCTGGGGTGCCCTTGATGTGAAGTAGGTCTCAGTTTCGCTGTCATTACCACTTCCTGCCATGCCCAGGAGGTCTCAGGAGTGTGGTGGGCGCCGGAGGCAGTGAACCCTATCCATAAGCAGTAAAGTCTACTGCCATAAACGTGCGGTTACCTTACTGTCTCAGTCCAGGAGTCTCCAGGGCTCCAAAAACAGCACCACACTCATCCACAAGCCATGGACAGGTGTGGTGCTTTGGGGAGAAGGAAGCCATCATTTAGAAGTCTGGGAGAATCCCTATAAGGTCCCTTTCACACGAGCATCACAGATTAGGTCCGGATGCGTTCAGGAAAACTCGCACCATTTTGCAAGCAAGTTCAGTCAGTTTTGTCTGCGATTGCGTTCAGTTGTTCAGTTTTTTCCGCGCGGGTGCGATGCGTTTTGATGCGTTTTTCACGCGCGTGATAAAAAACTGAAGGTTTACAAACATCTCTTAGCAACCATCAGTGAAAAACGCATTGTATTCGCACTTGCTTCAGGATGCAATGCGTTTTTCACTGAAGCCCCATTCACTTCTATGGGGCCAGGGCTGCGTGAAAAACACAGAGTATAGAACATGCTGCGTTTTTCACGCAAAGCAGAACTGATGCCTGAAAAAAAACGCTCATGTACACAGAGCCATTGAAATGAATAGGTCAGGATTCAGTGCGGGTGCTATGCGTTCACGTCACACATTGTACCCGCGCGGAAAACTCGCTCGTGTGAAAGGGGCCTAAGTGTTTTTAAACCTCCAGTGAATGTCTGCTCTCTTTCTCTCAGGAGTAGTCTGACAGTTCAGGCTCAGGAATGAAGGTTCCCAGGACTAGGCCTAGTGGTGAGCAGCTCATCCATACACATCCTTCCACCAGGCCTGCTCAGACTCCTTTACCAGGAGGGGTGGGACCAGCACATCTCCCAGGCAACCTAAGGACTGCCAGTAGGCAGCATGGTGGCTCAGTGGTTAGCACTGGTGCCTTGCAGCACTAAGGTCCAGGGTTGCCAACCTTCCTTTCAAATTTTTCTGGACAACTGAACCAAAATTTACGGACGGCCCAAAATTTTTACGGACATATGCCACACCCCCTTTTTAGAGGACACGCCCCCAGAATAAAGAGGATTGTTCAGTAGTTAAAAATAAAATATGGCATATGGAAAAGAAATCAACAGTTTTCAGCTGTTACATCCCTGCCATTGAATGCTTTGTTTATATGGCTGCAGTGATGACGCCTGTGACACGCTGGACTTTCTGGCATCATTGCTTCTGTCATGTAACAAAGACTGACAGGGATGCAATGGGCAAGTGTCACAATGTTGGTGTTCTGCACACTGATGTACAGGTGTATGGCATGTGTTCACTGCAGCCAGTTCTCAGCATTAGTTTCCCTGATGTGGATTTTCTCTTTTCTCATCTTCTCTCTTTGGCCCAGACCGCCATGACACTTCTTTCAGCCCCATCTTCTCTCTGCAGAGTTTGCCACAAAGACACTTAGATTACCCACTTTTACTGTTATCCTGCTGCTACCTAAAATACTGTGCCCACTGTGCTCCCCAATGTCCCCAAATACTATACTGCAGATATAACAGTGCCATATAGGTAGGACCCCATATAGTTACAGCGCTCCCCACTGATAGTAATAATTCTCTCCCAGAGTGCCCTCATTAGTAATAGTGCCCCAATAGTGATAATGCTCCACAAGTAGCCCTTTTAGCACTAGTGCCCTTCATATTGTATTAATAATAGTAACACCCCCAATAGTACCCCTGGTAGTAGTAATAATTCCCCATAATAAAAATCATTTGTCCCATATCGCCTCCAGTAGTGCTCCCAGAAATAATAAGGACCCGCTGTAATGGTCCTCAGAGCAGCCCAGTGTGCCTCCATCAGACCTCAGAGCAGCCCACTGTGCCCCATCAGACCTCAGAGCAGCCCACTGTGCCCCCATCAGACCTCACAGCAGCCCACTGTGCCCCCATCAGACCATAGATCAGCCCACTGTGCCCCATCAGACCACAGATCAGCCCACTGTGCCCCATCAGACCTCAGAGCAGCCCACTGTGCCCCCATCAGACCATAGATCAGCCCACTGTGCCCCATCAGACCTCAGAGCAGCCCACTGTGCCCCCATCAGACCTCAGAGCAGCCCACTGTGCCCCCATCAGACCTCAGATCAGCCCACTGTGCCCCCATCAGACCTCATATCAGCCCACTGTGCCCCCATCAGACCTCAGAGCAGCCCACTGTGCCCCCATCAGACCTCAGAGCAGCCCACTGTGCCCCCATCAGACCTCAGAGCAGCCCACTGTGCCCCCATCAGACCTCAGAGCAGCCACTGGCCCATCAGACCTCAGATCAGCCCACTTGCCCCCATCAGACCTCAGAGCAGCCCACTGTGCCCCATCAGACCTCAGATCAGCCCACTGTGCCCCCATCAGACCTCAGAGCAGCCCACTGTGCCCCATCAGACCTCAGATCAGCCCACTGTGCCCCATCAGACCTCATATCAGCCCACTGTGCCCTCATCAGACCTCAGAGCAGCCTATTGTGCCCCCATCAGACCTCAAATCAGCCCATTGTGCCCCTATCAGACCTCAAATCAGCTTATCGTGCCCCCATCAGACCTCATATCAGCCCACTGTGCCCCCATCAGACCTCATATCAGCCCACTGTGCCCCCATCAGACCTCAGATCAGCCCACTGTGCCCCCATCAGACCTCATATCAGCCCACTGTGCCCCCATCAGACCTCAAATCAGCTTATCGTGCCCCCATCAGACCTCATATCAGCCCACTGTGCCCCCATCAGACCTCATATCAGCCCACTGTGCCCCCATCAGACCTCATATCAGCCCACTGTGCCCCCATCAGACCTCACAGCAGCCCACTGTGCCCCCATCAGTCCTCAGATCAGCCCACTGTGCCCCATCAGACCTCAAATCAGCTTATCGTGCCCCCATCAGACCTCATATCAGCCCACTGTGCCCCCATCAGACCTCAAATCAGCTTATCGTGCCCCCATCAGACCTCATATCAGCCCACTGTGCCCCCATCAGACCTCAGAGCAGCCCACTGTGCCCCCATCAGACCTCACAGCAGCCCACTGTGCCCCCATCAGTCCTCAGATCAGCCCACTTTGCCCCCATCAGACCTCAAATCAGCTTATCGTGCCCCCATCAGACCTCATATCAGCCCACTGTGCCCCCCATCAGACCTCAGAGCAGCCCACTGTGCCCCCATCAGACCTCAGAGCAGCCCACTGTGCCCCCATCAGACCTCAGAGCAGCCCACTGTGCCCCCATCAGACCTCAGAGCAGCCCACTGTGCCCCCATCAGACCTCAGAGCAGCCCACTGTGCCCCCATCAGACCTCAGAGCAGCCCACTGTGCCCCCATCAGACCTCAGAGCAGCCCACTGTGCCCCCATCAGACCTCATATCAGCCCACTGTGCCCCCATCAGACCTCACAGCAGCCCACTGTGCCCACATCAGACCTCATATCAGCCCACTGTGCCCCCATCAGACCTCAGATCAGCCCACTGTGCCATCAGACCTCAAATCAGCTTATCGTGCCCCCATCAGACCTCAGATCAGCCCACTGTGCCCCCATCAGACCTCAGATCAGCCCACTGTGCCCCCATCAGACCTCAGAGCAGCCCACTGTGCCCTCATCAGACCTCAGAGCAGCCCACTGTGCCCCCATCAGACCTCACAGCAGCCCACTGTGCCCCCATCAGACCTCAGATCAGCCCACTGTGCCCCCATCAGACCTCAGATCAGCCCACTGTGCCCCCATCAGACCTCACAGCAGCCCACTGTGCCCCCATCAGACCTCACAGCAGCCCACTGTTCCCCACTCCTCCACCCTCCCCCTCTTGGCCTTGTATTGTCTGCGGCTGGGGCTGGGCTGGCTGGCCCCCCTAGTTGCCTTGCCTTGCCTGCTCCTGCGCAGTGCACCACCCAGCCCGCATGTGCCTCTCCAGTCGTCCGCATGCCACTCACCGCCCGGTCCGGCCCCTGTCTCCACGACTCCACGTCCACTGGCAGGCATTGGTATGTTAATTAGAAGCCTTGCACGCTTACGGCGCAGTGCAGCGCCTCCGCCGGCCCGGCCCGCCCTCTCAGAGCGTCAGAGAGCAGCCGGAACTTTAAACTACTGTATGCCCGAAGTCTGTATGCGTACTAATTGCGTACGCAGTACAGACTTCAGCGAAACGGCGGGTATCGGGTTTTCACCAGTGAAATTCACGGACGCTGCTTTTTTCTGCCGGACGCTACGGACGGCAGAGAAAAGCAACGCTTTTTTGAGGACTGTCCGTAAATTTACGGACGGTTGGCAACCCTGCTAATGTCCCAGCTTCAAATCTGACCAAGGACCACATGTGCGTGGAGTTTATATGTTCTTCCTCCAAAGACAACTTCATTGATGGAAATGACGGCGATTTATCAAACTGGTGTAAAGTAGAACTGGCTCCGTTGCCCATAGCAACCAATCACATTCCTCCTTTCATTTTCAAAAGGAGCTGTAAAAAATGAAAAGAGGAATCTGATTGGTTGCTATGGGCAACTGAGCCAGTTCTACTTTACACCAGTTTGATAAATCTCCCCCGAAAAGAGTTATCTGACCCGTTACCACGAGACATAAAGAAAACCAAAGACACCGAAAAACCTGCTACCAACTGTAGAGCATGGGGGGGTGGGGGCGCAAGAGTCCAGGACACAATGAGGATTTTCTGCCTTGGTTTTATACGCAGAACGTGGGTGAGAATGGTTAAAGAGGAGCCGCCTCCTCTCCGGACATGTCCGTTCCAGTAACTGCTCGCATTCACCGTGTAATAACAATTCTTACGCACCTATTCTTATGCTGTGACATTCCTCTATTATTACTGCTAGAAAATGATCAATACGTTTGCCAGCAGCACGGTGGCTTAGTGGTTAGCATCCTGAATGAAGTTTGTATGTTATTCCCATGTTTGTGTGTTTTCCTCCAGGTATTTCTCCCACACCCTAAAAATAAGGTTGAGCACCAATATGGAGCACCTGTATGGCAGCCTGTGACTTCCCAGGGAGTCACCACACAACTTTTCCCGTGCTTTCAGTCCCAGTGAGTAAAGCGTGTTACAAATGTTCGTCATTGACTCAATGGTGTGACATCCCTCTGTTATTCCTGCTAGAAATGTGTGGATGAATTCCCAGCAGTCTGCCATGAAGATCAGTCCATTTCTAGGCGATTCTCTGAAAATGAATTTTCACCTGTGCAGTGTCAGGAACATGCATGACACACGGAGAGCAAAAAAACAGACGGATTCCTCACAGGTGGATCACCAACCATCTTATCACGGATGTGTGCATAAGGCCTAACCTTTTCCAATCAGTACTGGCAGCGTCAGATGGTGCAAAGCACAACATGTGGGCCGTTACTTCTACTAGGAATAATAGAAGAACATAGCGTTATTTGGAAAAATTTATCCAGAATTGTTATTACAAGGGGGGAGCAATTACTAAAACAGACATTCAGGAGGTTATTCCTACTGCGGACTCTCCAGCGGCTCTGTGTGTGGTCGGGCCCTAAGACACCACTTACTCCCCACCTTAAAGGGGCTTTCCATATTGATGACCTTTCAGACTGGTGGGGATGCAACACCTGGCGCCGATCAGCTGTATGGAGAGAAGGTGAGCGCGAGACAGGGGACGACCCACACGCCTTTTCTTCATACAGCTGAGTGGCGAGGGTGCCGGAGGTCATCAATATTTTTTAAATCAGATAAATTTTTATTGAAAGAAAAATGACTTTCTCTTTTCTTTTTTGTAAACACAATACAGTAATAACAAGACAATAAAGTGCTTTACAGGATTAGATCCTATATGTACAATTGACAGCAGATTACAATCAATATAAATAGAGGCTCACCCCTTACATATACAAGGTTAAACCATATAAGGGGAATAGGACCACACAGCAAACAGTCGACCCATCCCAACATCCCTACATTCCAACAAGAGAGTTACAGCAGGACCAGACAACACAAAATTCACCTCCTCAGCCCCTGGTTAAAGGAGAGAGGAGAAGAGAAAAAAAAAAAAAAAGGGGGGGGGGTTTCTGTATCTTGAATGACAAAACCTCTCCTGGAGTGGGGGAAATTCACTTCTTATTCATAATATCATACATTTCGCACCCTCTATACCCCCAATCGCTGTGGAACACAGAGTCTAGTAAGCACTAGCCATTGACTACAAACTCCGGAGTTATCAATCCATCGTCCCCAAACTGCTTCAAATTTGGAGGTGCAATTTCTTTTCAGATACACACCCCTCTCTAGACGAATCACCTTATTCATTCTTGCCACAAACTCCTCTATAGTAGGAGAATGGGGCTGAATCCATTTAGCTGCAATCGTTTTCCGAGCCTGATATAACAGTCTGTTTATACCAATGACAATTGGAGAGTGTATCCCCTCAGAGTCAAAGATACCGAGAAGACATAATTTGGGATTGGGAGAGAGACGGGTTACATACACTTTATTAATAATTTGAACCACCCCACTCCAATAAGTATGGAGAGCTGAGCAGGACCACAGCATATGTAATAAATCAGCCTCAGGGTGCTGACACTTTGGGCAACTGGAATCCATTCTAAATCCAATTTTAAACAGAAAAGCAGGAGTCCTATACACCCTATGAATCAGGTACAGCTGAGATAATCTAGCAGCTTCACTCAGTGAGAGCTGAGGTGTTCTCTCCAAAGTGCCATCCCATTCTTCTGTAGAAAGCCCACCCACGTCTCTCTCCCATTTGTCCCTGACTGTGAGAGGAAAGGCCTTCAAGAACTCCCCATGTAATGCTCCATATGCCACTGAGATGGCTCCCCTGGACACTGAAGCTGACACAGTAGAGGTTAAAACTGTACAGGAAGAGTATGTTAAAGGCAACAATTTCACTTGAGCGTCTATTGCATGTCGAAGTTGCAGATATTTATAGAAATGGGTATTAGGTATCATAAATTCAGAACAGAGCTGCTGAAATTGCTTAAGGATACCTTGAGAATATAGGTGAGAAAGATTCCAAATCCCCAATTTTTCCCACCCAGAGAACCCCTCAAGAGAAGATATCTCTGGTAACTTTGGATTATGCCATATTGGTGATATATCCAAAAAGCCTGTCACTCCCATTACCTCTTTAGACTTTTTCCACACTCTACGCATTAGTTGGAAGGTTGGAGCAGTGTCAAATGGAGAGGTCACTTCTCCCTCCAGCATCACTAACGGAGGGGATCTCCCAATTGCCCACTCTACCAGTCTAGCACTGCTACTTGTCCCACCCAGTATGTGCCATCCCCTGAAGTGCTGCAATTGAGAGGAGAGAAAGTAAATAAAGGGATTTGGGAGTGCGAGTCCCCCATCATCCTTTTTCCTCTGGAGCGTCTCATATCTAATCCTATGAGAACCAGACTTCCATAACAGGTGTCTAAATATCTGCTGCGCCTTATAGAAAAGATGCATTGGAAGCCAAATTGGGGAATTATGCAGCAAATATAGTAGTTGCGGCATTAGTACCATTTTAATTAGATTACCTCTACCTATAATGGACAGAGGCAATTTATGCCAGGCCGCAACTTTAATTTTGAATGTAGCTAGCAACGGGGTGATATTATGAAGAGCGTACTTATGTAGGTCTGTAGACACCACTACTCCAAGATACTTGAAGGAAGAAACAACCTGCAAATTGGTGTAGGAAAGATCAATATCATGAGGCAGTGGGGACAGTGGTAGTATCACTGATTTATTCCAGTTAATGAGCAAACCAGAGTGTCTACCAAATTCTGAAATCAGTGACATAATTGGACTTATGGAGTGGACAACATCAGTAACATAAAGCAACATGTCATCCGCATAAAGCGAAACCCTCTCTTCCACAGCCCCTCTTCGAAATCCAGAAAACACTGAGGTAGAGCGCAGAATACACGCCAGAGGTTCAACAGCTATGGCAAAGAGGAGGGGAGACAAGGGACAACCCTGTCGGGTTCCCCTCCTCAATGCAATCCCAGGGGAAAGGTCACCATTAACACGAATCCGAGCTCTAGGTTCAGTATATAATAGCCTAACCCACTGCATATATCTCGGACCGAATCCCAGTTTGGACATCACCGCCCACAAGTACTCCCACTCGACGCTGTCAGGAGGTCATCAATATTAAAAGCCTGGAAAACCCCTTTAAAAAAAAAATAATAATAATAACGTGATGCAGGCGGAGTGCCCCCATCATGATCTAGGGATGACGTAGATGCAGTATGGACAGTCCGCTTTCCGGATCCATGGTGTGCTGCAGCAGCCACACGATCTTTGCATCAAACTGGATGTGGACCTAGGGAGACGCAGCAGCAAGGATCAGCTAAGGCTACCTTCACACAAGAGTGAAAAAAAAAACGGCCATGTTACGTCTGTTTTTAGTTGATGTCTGTGGTGCTAGTCGCAAAGCGTGAATAATGCAGCAAAAAAAAAAAAAAAAAAAAAAGTAAAATCACTTTTTTAATGGGCGTCACACAGGAATACACCCGTCTAACGACCATTAAAAAAGGGCACACTAATGGAAAATGGTCTTTTAGGGGTTAAAAATTGATTTAAAAAAAAAAAAAAAATAATGACTGATGTCATCAACTTGCATTCACAAAGGCAGTCCTGCGCTCATGGTGACATCAGCGTGTTGAGGGTGCACAGGTCCTTCAGCAACTGCCTCTGCGCATGGCATAAAAACAAAACAAAAATAAAAAAATCCAAAAACACTACTGCCAGAGGGATATTACATAGCCTGCAGGGGATGGGATATAAGTTAAAAAAAAATAAATAAATACTCTACATGGCCAGAAAATGGATGCAAAATTGGTCAAAACTTTGTCCTTTTTTCTTTGTGGCCAGTATGCGGAAGCATTAACTTCAATGAGTCCGCAAAGAAAAATAAAAAAAATAAATTGCAATTACTTCATGTGCGTTCCGTTTCCATATGTCTGCGTGGGCATTCCACACAAAAATCTAGAACATGTCCTATTCTTTTCCATTTTGCGAACAAAGACAGGCATTGCTACAACGGAGCTGCAAAAAAAAAAAAACAGTATATAACAGTATGTA
The DNA here is from genome assembly GCA_900303285.1 of Rhinella marina. Taxonomy (NCBI): domain Eukaryota; kingdom Metazoa; phylum Chordata; class Amphibia; order Anura; family Bufonidae; genus Rhinella; species Rhinella marina. The sequence continues at coordinate 108,517 of ONZH01004458.1, read as the reverse complement.
TTTTGCAAACTGGAAAAAATATGGATGGTGTAAAAAAAAGTATATTTTTTACATATATATTAAAAAATATATATATAATATTTTTTTATATATTAAAAATATAAATTATATATTTTTTAATATATATATTTTTTAAATGATATATTTTTTTATATATATTTAAAAAAAAAAGAAATATTATATACACACACACACATATACACACACAGTGGCCACACTGTCAGTGGAAAAGATCCTCAGGGGTGGACAACCCATTTTAGTCAGGAAAGCGTGTATAATTTCAGCAGAGCGAGAGAAGAACGACAACACCGAGACACTTTGGTAAAATAGAGTAAAAAAATCTTTATATAAAAAGAGCAAATAAATAAGTTACAGTATGAACCATGTCTTATATAAATAGTGGCGTACGTACAGTCCTTCATATAAATTACAACAACCCCGCTCATGAATTACTCCTCAAGAGCTAAAAATTAAAAAAAAAATTAAAAACAGGACATGGGGCGGTATTAAAAAAATTAAAAAAATCTACAGGTACTCGCTAAAAAGCAGAGCCAAGCAACCCAGTACTGACAGTATGAGGAGGAAAGGCTGGAGCCTAAAGGCACATGGATCCTGGGCTGCTCGGGCCTACGGGGAGATTGTCAACACAACAAAAGCGTAAAACGCCTATAAAACAGTAACACAGTTACTAGAAATGACCACAGTAGTAAGACAACCTGTACTGTGCTTATATAACCTGACACCTCTAGATCCACCCCCACCTTACATATCATCTACATCCCACCCCACAAATCAGGAATGTAGAAAGCCAACGTCTCATTTATGGAAGACAGTAGAAAGCATATACATATAGTCCTTCAAAGCTAACAAAGCTCAAAAAAATGCCCCTATGGTCTACAAAAATTAGGACACCCTGGTGTTGGGTCATGTCATGGGTCATGAGAGGAGCAGAAGAAGACAACAGTCCTGGTCTATGACAAGGAAGAGTCCACCAAACATCTCTGGTCACAGCAAGGGGCCTCTTGAGTTTTCGTGGTTGAAGAGAGGACAACATTCGTTTTCTCGAAAGACAACCATTCTTCACCAAGTCATTGGTTCGTTGGGTATCCATCATCGTCTTTAGTGCTTTTTTGGCAAAGGAGTAGGTCATTCTCCTCTCCTTGTTCTCGGCAGGGTCCTTAACACTAGACCAATCACTCAGTTATACTGAAGTGTCCATGTTCTAGTGGTCAAGAAGCTAGTCCGTGCAGAGCCTAGAGCTCTACATCCACGTCATCCTCATCGTCTTCCATCTCCCGCTCATCTGTATGATCTGAGGCTTGGTCTGTGGGGATGACACCAAACTGGGACAGTTTGGCCTTCTTTTGTTCTAGGCTTTGTTTCCTCCATTTGATACGGCGATTCTGGAACCAGACCTTCACCTAGGGAGCAAAAAAAAAAAAAAAAGCATAGATGAGAACTCGTTAGTCCCATCACCGAGCAGTGGTCTCCAGGATCACCAACTGTTTCACAAGAGCTGCAGAGCCACAGATTGGAGGCCACTGACAGAGGCTGTGTGAGGCTTGCTGGGAGTTGTAGTAGCTCTCCAGCTGTTGTGAGACAAGTTGAAGACCACTGCTATAAAAGATGTCTACAATCATATGGTAGAACCTCAACACTAGTCTTCTTCGAGAAGGCCACCACTCTAGAATCCACTTCAAAGAGGTTTCACTAAATATATATATATATATATATATATATATATATATATATATATACACACACACATATACATACCCACACAACTATACAGTAAGGGTATAAACCAAAAGTGGTTATCATGCTCATTAAGACAGCTAAATGCACTACAAATCCTAAAAGGTCCCTTTTGAGACCTCCTGTCCCTCAAAAAGACACGGAGACACCTCTTACCTGAGTCTCTGTGAGGTTGAGTGTCGCGGCCAGGTCCACTCTTTCAGTTCCCACCATGTACTGCTGCTTCAGAAATTCCTTCTCTAGCCTTTCTAGCTGTTCTGGAGTAAAAACAGTCCTGATCCTCTTCATCTTACACGGTCCTGTTCTCCAAGACAGAGATCCGATGGGACTGGTGTTGCAATGTGTGTATGCAAGTCCTACAAGAAGCAGAAGGTGGCGCTGTTAGTACGGGTATTGAAGCTTCCGAAAGCGCATCATTGCAGAGTCCTACACCATGAGGGAACCGTAACTCTCAGCATTTCTTGCTTTCATGGATATAGAAAATTCTGCTGATCTAATCAACTTTTTGGTGAGTAAAGACCATCTAAGCATTAGAAGCTACAAAAATAAAACGTCAAAAAGTTTAGGATCTGGACTCACCTTTCTCCTTGCACAGTGGGTCTGAGCACATACAATCTCCTCTGGACACCCTGACTTGGTGCTGTGGCTGGGCATAGTTGGAGTAGGCACCTGCAGGCTTGTAGAGCCACACTGGAGGGTAGGGCATGGCTCCATAGGAGTAGCCATAGTGCACAGAGGGTGGAGACTGGCTCTGCCAGCCACTTCTGTCCACCAGGACTTTGGGAGCAGGTTTATCCACCTTGGAAAGTATGGAGTCGATGTTGAAGGAGATCTTGGGGCTCCTCTGCACCTCAGTAGCGACTGGCATTGTAGGAGGTTGAGCAAGGTGGTGGCCAAAAGCTGGGAAGACTGGACTGTGCAGCATGATAAAGCCAAAATATCCTCAGCTGGAGGGTGGGAAATATCCAAGGAGGCACTTGCAGGTGATCTGTGCTTGGAGCAGATCACTGATGAACTGTCTGTCCAGAAAGCTGAGGAGCAGCCTTATATCCAGAGCTGCACGCTGTGAAATGCAAATAAACTATTAGTATGTAAATAGCCCTGGGAGAGGGGCTGAGGGGAGTGGGAGAGGGCTCAGCAAACAAAACTTCACCCTGCCCGAGGGGAGGAGAGAGGAAATGGCCATGTTGTGTACACCTCCCTGTCCTGCAAGCCATGGAGATGGAGCTTCCTGACATCTAGCCCTGACCTTCCACCCCCAGCGAGGTCCTGCATGCCAGGAGAACACCTGTACTGAACCCATGAGCCATTCATGGCCCTAAATCTCATCATCTTCTATTCTATGTATCATAAGTATCTACTCATAGATACTGAGATAGACCAGTAGTGGTCTGAGATGTTCTTCTAGATACTGGCTTCTTGGCGTTTATCTGGTTTTCTGGTGTGGAAATTTTTCAGCAAAATCTCGCAACTTTTTGAAAATTTGAAAAGTTGGGCAAGTCGATCATTTTTTTATGGTGCATTTATGATGTAAAAAAGTCACATCTCCACGCCAGGGGGACACCTTTTACAGACATGGCCGTCCACCACATTGAAGTTGCTCCAAATATATTACAACCGGTCGCCATTTCATAAATTTGGCGAAACCTCGCAAAGCAAAACGCAGGCCGAAAACCGACTCTGAAACCACCGCGAATGATAAATCCCCCGCTAAAGATAGCACAAAAGGGACCATGAATGGTATGAGTCATGTATGTGCCATATGAGAGCCCTACAAAAATATACGGACAGTGTGGAGGATACCCTGATGTGTAGATGCCCAAACTGAATCTTTAATTGGAAAAATATTTAAAAAAAAAAATTTCTAGAGAATAAAAAAAAAAAAAGCATACGGCTCAGTAGGAGTTCCGCCAGGTGACTGACAGTGAATGTCGTACACACACATACAGTTTTTTATTTTTGTACTTTTTACGTTTCTGTCTTGCCCTGCCGCCACGTGCAGCTCGGTGGTTGGAGGACTCCTGGTTCCTATGGTAGTCCTCCATACAGGCAGTCTTCTGCTGGTTGTCCCTCCTGAGACCTGCTCTCCTCGGTGACTTCTATCAATTATTTCTAATTACAAGACTGAGAGATGGAGCCATAATGACAGTGAGCGGTGAGGAGACATATGGCGGCTCCTGCCTCATATCAATATTAGGTTTCTTCTCCTCCCAGTATTATAATGTCTAATATCTATCTCATATCTATCTATCTATCTATCTATCTATCTATCTATCTATCTATCTATCTATCTATCTATTATCTATATCTATCTATCTCTATCTATCTCATATCTATCTCCTATCTATAATCTATCTATCTATCTATCTATCTATCTATATCTATCTATCTATCTATCTATCTATCTATCTATCTATCTATCTATCTATCTCCTATCTATCAAGTATCTATCTATCTATCTATCTCTATCTATCTCATATCTATCTCCTATCTATAATCTATCTATCTATCTATCTATCTATCTATTTATCTATCTCTATCTATCTCATATCTATCTCCTATCTATAATCTATCTATCTATCTATCTATCTATCTATCTCCTATCTATCAAGTATCTATCTATTATCTATTGATTTTATATCTATCTATCTATTATATCTATCTATCTATCTCCTATCTATCAAGTATCTATCTATCTATCTATCTATTATCTATCTATCTCTATCTATCTCATATCTATCTCCTATCTATAATCTATCTATCTATCTATCTATCTATCTATCTATCTATCTATCTCCTATCTATCAAGTATCTATCTATCTATCTATTATCTATTGATTTTATATCTATCTATCTATTATATCTATCTATCTATCTTTCTATCTATCTATCTATCTATCTATCTATCTATCTATCTCATATCTATCTCCTATCTATCAATTATCTATCTATCTATCTATCTATCTATCTATCTATCTATCTATCTATTATCTATCTATCTATCTATCTATCTATCTATCTATTATCTATCTATTATCTATCTATCTTTCTATTATATCTATCTATCTATCTATCTATCTATCTATCTATCTATCTATCTATCTATCTATTATATCTATCTATCTGTCTATTATATCTATCTATCTATCTATCTATCTATCTATCTATTATATCTATCTATCTATCTTTTACATGTCCTTTCTATAGATAACTGGGGTCAGTAAGGCTCGGTTCACATCACGTTTCTCCCATCCCTCGACATAAACCGTATACGTTAAGCGGATGCCTCAGACTGATACCGCACAGTGACTTCCGTTCACCCTAGAGTTTCATTGTAAATCCATTGTGTCCTTCTGTTTCTAATGTGTAGATCAAACGGAGGCCTAATGATGATGTGACCCCTCCCCCCTACTACCGGCTCTACACCAGATTTTGCCTTTTAAAACTCCATTTAACAATATTTCTGCGCAGCAGTGTGTTTACGCTGTCCTCGCCACGGCAGATTTACTAACGTCTGGAATCGAGGGGCGTAAACTACTCCGGTCAGCGGCTGGCGGTCTGTAGGTGGCCACCTGATGTATGACGGGGCCTAAATGTGGCAGATCCTCCAGCAGTGCGGTGTAAAAGGCGTTCTTTAGTGAATGACCCCCAGTATTTTTACCTGGTGTCACCCGTGTTGTATGATTAGAGACGTCTCCACGTATCTACCTACATAGGACATATACCGGGGGGAGCGGCTGTCAACGCCTGTGTCTCTGGTGTCACTTTTCACACTTCAGCTGATACCAGAGACGATCTCAGCCCCTTTATGAGATGAGCCCCACCATTCGGGGTCCATTGTTTCTGAGACGCTTTGAAGTCCACCTCATTACTTTGATGTTTAGTGGGATTTTTTAGCTCGTGTCAGGTCTGGATTGGTTCAATTTTTTGGATTTTATGCAAAGTTGTTTCTACCTTTTAGGCTCTTTTCACACACACAGGTTTTTGCTGGTGTTTTTTTTCTGCACTTTTGCTTCTTTGGTGCATTTTTTGCAGCACTTTTTATTTTTTTGGTGTTTTTTAAGGGTTCAGCTATATGGAGATCTTGGTCCGAAGGTGGGATCGCTGTGTAGCGGTGCTAGCCTAGACATGAATGGGGTTGCGGTGCGACTGCGGTACGTTTGCTGCCATGTGACCCCGGCAACTCAAAAAATCCCAGAGTGTTTGATTTTTTTTGCAATTCTGGAACACACACGTGAGTCGCGCTGTGGCCCATTCTTTTTTATGTTGTCGCATGACCAAGACCGCCGTGAAGCCGAACCCTTTAGGCCTCATTCACACGACCGTATGAAAAAAACAGATACGCAAAGACGGATCCGCAAAAAATACGGATGACATCCGTGTGCATTCCGTATTTTGCGGAAACGGAACAGCTGGCCCCTAATAGAACAGTCCTATCCTTGTCCGTGATGCGGACAATAATAGGACATGTTCTGTTTTTTTGCAGAACAGAAATACGGACATACGGAAACGGAATGCACACGGAGTAACTTCCGATTTTTGGTTCCAAATGGTTCCGCATACGGACCGCAAAAAAAAACGGAAAGAAAATACGGTCGTGTGAATGAGCCCAGGCTTCATTCACACATCAGTATGTGTTTTGCAGTCCGCAAAAAAAAAAAACGGATCATGTTCCGTATGGCATCCGTGTTTCCAGTTTTTTTTTTGCGGATCCATGGTAACAATGCCTATAAGAATAGGACATGTTCTATCTCTTTTGCGGAATGGAAGTTCGGACATACGGAAACGGAATGCACTTCCGATTTTTTTTTTTTTGCAGACCCATTGAAATGAATGTGTCCATGTGTGGATCGGACACGGACCAAAAATACAGTTGTGCGCATGACGCCTAACTTCTTTCCGGACCTCGTACCGGACCGTGCTGTTCTATACTGCGGAGTTAACCCTCTCATTCCCAGCGAGGTCCAGTTCTCCCTCTGCTTCGGCTTTATATTAATTAGTAAAGTTAATTGGCGCACTTTGTTTCCCATTAGCTCCGTGTACTTTGCTAATGTATTTCACTTAAAAAGCTGCAGAATTTCACCCGGTGGTAACGACTTGGGAAATGTAGCACCCGGGGGTGAGGAAGACGGAGGGTCCCCCCTCTGCTGGGGGCTCGGTGACATGGGGCTGTGAGCGGTGTCACTCTCTCTGGGGTGGGAGATGTACAAGAGTCTACACAGCTGCACACCGCCACTATCACAGATTAACTCTTTAGCTTCTAAAGTCAACTGAGGCACTGCCTCGTTTTTTTCTCAACCTGTCACCCCATTTTTTTAAAAAGTACCCCCAAATGCTGCCACAAAAAAAAAAAAAAATACAACTTGGCGCACATAAAACGAGCATACACGTCAATGTCAAAAAGGAAAAATAAAAACATTATGGCTTCTGAAGTGCAGAGATCAAAAAACACTAAAAAAAAAATAAAAATCTACCTAGCCGGGCTATCAGTAAGGGCTCGTAGTTGTGTCTTCTCAAAACAGTCCACAATGTGATATCCTCAGTGCCTGCTGGGACCTGTAGTTCCCACGATAGGTTTTAGCCAGTTATTAGGTTTGTTACAAGTTATCCTCCATCCACCGATCATGAGATCGGAGACCCCTCCGAGCCCACCGGAATGAGCAGAGAGACAGGTTGGGTATATGAACTGCCGCTCTATGGGAGTTTCGGCAATAGCCAAGCGCAGTACTCAACGTTCTCCAGAACTCCCATAGAGATAAATGGAGCGGCAGATTCGGCGGTGCACATGCTTAAAGGGGTATTCCCATCTCACCAATGTAGTTTGTATAGTTAGATATAGCCATACCAGTATTATTACTAATAGAATGTATTTATATAAAATGTACCGTTTAGAAGATTTCCCTATTTGTATATCCATTGTCCCACACACATCAGTCAGGCCGTTGCCCCTGGTTACGGCCACCGTGGCCATGTAGTAGTGGTGGCCGGCTTGCTCTGAGGTAACTGCTGTATTGTGAACACACATTACATGAACATGTGGAGACACATCTTAGGGTTGTAGTATTTTTGTCTGCGCTTCCAAAACGCAGAGAAACGGATCCTGTTCCAAGATCAATTCATCTCTATGGAGCAGGATCCGTTTATAAAGTCTGTGTTTTGGACGGATCCTGACCATTGCGTTTTGGACTGGTATCGTCCAGAATGCAGATGTGAAAGTACCCCAAGATGTGTCTCCACATGTTCATACAATGTGTGTTCACAATACAGCAGTTACCTCAGAGCGGGTTTGAACAAGAGCAAGCCGACCACCACTACTACATGGCCGTAACTAGGGGCAACGCCTGACTGATGGGTGTGGGACAATGGATATACAAATAGGAAAATCTTCTAAACGGTACATTTTATATAAATACATTCTTTTAGTAATAATATTAGTATGGCGATATCTAACTATACAAACTACATTTGTGAGAGGGGAATACCCCTTTAACCGTTTTGGGGACTCTGAGGGAGATGATTTGTCCCTGATCTCGTGATCGGGGGGGATCCATGTGGTAGGATCCCCATCCATCTAATCCTGTGGATAGGCGATGATTCTACCAAACCAGAATACCCCTTTAAGTCCTTTAGTTCTTCCTCTTTGAGATGTTAGCACAGGCCAAATTTCCATATAAAAGATGCCAGCAATCATGCTAATTAGAACACCATGCAATTAATTGTATGACGTCCAGAAGACCCACCTGCCTATCAAATTAACATCTTTTTTCATGATGGGGAGGGGGTTCCAGATTTGTTATGTCATCGGATCAAGGACTATTGGCAGATCTTCAAAGCCTTCAACATCTTGCATCTTCAAGTATAAAAGAAGTCTCTGATAAGGAGGGTAGTGGGGTTTGTAGTTTCAAGATACATGAAAGATGAAGATTATACTGTCCATTGAGAAACCCTAGATGTGTCAGATTCCTACCATAAAGCACAGGTCAATAGACTAAGGGCCCTTGCACACGACTGTGGAGCATGGTCCGGGACGGTCTGTGAAAACCCGGACCGTGCTCCTTCTGAGGGCCGGAGCGCACGGCGTCATTGGTTGCTATGACGCCGTGCGCTTCCTAAGGCCACCGCTGTACAGTGATATTCTCTATACGAGCGTGTATCACTGTACAGCGGCGGCCTCAGGAAGTTCACGGCGTCATAGCAACCAATGACACTGTGCGCTCCTGCCCTCAGAAGGAGCACGGTCTGGGTTTTCCCGGACTGTCCCAGACCGTGCTCCATGGTCATGTGAATGGGCCCTTAGGGTACGGCCACACGGTCAGGGTTCTTGGTGTAGTTTCGGAAGCCAAAATCAGGAGTAAATCTTAAAAAGAGAGAAAAAATACTGGACAGAAATGACTTCTCCTTGTTATTGCAGTCACTCCTGGTTTGGGTTTCCAAAACTTCACCAGGTAACCTGAGCGCGTGGCCATACCCTAAAGATGGCCAAACACCTGCAGTATGAAGGTTCTTCATTAGGGGAAAACCTGGTCCCTCATGGACTCTCCATAGAATACCACTTGAGTCTATACTATAGAGCCACATGGGCTCTATGTCCACCAGAAAGGTGGTCATTGCTGTGTACTCAAGGACATTAAAACTTGGAAATTGGTATCAACTGTGGCTTCTCTCTCTAAAAATGTGGACTCCAGGTCTTTGCACCATGTCTGCTTAGGCAGGGTGCCAAATCTCCTTAAAAAGACCAGTCTTGTATGGAGACTTACTGCTGTATGGAGACTAAGTGGAAGTAGTCCATGGTATGGAGACTTACTGCTGTATGGAGACTAAGTGGAAGTAGTCCATGGTATGGAGACTTACTGCTGTATGGAGACTAAGTGGAAGTAGTCCATGGTATGGAGACATACTGCTGTATGGAGACTAAGTGGAAGTAGTCCATGGTATGGAGACTTACTGCTGTATGGAGACTAAGTGGAAGTAGTCCATGGTATGGAGACATACTGCTGTATGGAGACTAAGTGGAAGTAGTCCATGGTATGGAGACTTACTGCTGTATGGAGACTAAGTGGAAGTAGTCCATGGTATGGAGACTTACTGCTGTATGGAGACTAAGTGGAAGTAGTCCATGGTATGGAGACTTACTGCTGTATGGAGACTAAGTGGAAGTAGTCCATGGTATGGAGACTTACTGCTGTATGGAGACTAAGTGGAAGTAGTCCATGGTATGGAGACATACTGCTGTATGGAGACTAAGTGGAAGTAGTCCATGGTATGGAGACTTACTGCTGTATAGAGACTAAGTGGAAGTAGTCCATGGTATGGAGACTTACTGCTGTATGGAGACTAAGTGGAAGTAGTCCATGGTATGGAGACTTACTGCTGTATAGAGACTAAGTGGAAGTAGTCCATGGTATGGAGACTTACTGCTGTATGGAGACTAAGTGGAAGTAGTCCATGGTATGGAGACTTATTGGCAATGAAACAAGTATACAAAGAGGTCTCTCTCAAGATAAAGAACCATCTCACCATCTGGCACTGGCAAGAGATGTATTTCTTGGGAGATACCTCTTTGCACATCACGTACCCTAGTAGACAACTGGCACCCATTATGACATATTACTGCTCTTGAAGGCCACGATGCCTCATTTCAGCGTGTTCATATTGAATAACTTTATTTGTGCCATCTGCTGGGCACAACTTAACAGATATCTTACAAGCAGGGGGTGGACGTGTCTACAGCATCTTTCCAGTAACGCGCAGCCCTTATTAGTGTACCCCCTGCCCCTGGGAGGGAGGAGAGCAGCTGAAAAGCATTTCCTGATAACTTTATTAATGGAAGGGGGTCTCATTCACATTCCAAGTGGCTTGTCAGGAGATGAAAGTGGTAAAGCAGGAGACATGGTCGTACCCTCTGCAGATGTGATTGTGAGTTCACTGAAAGGGTCCACAAAGCTGCTGGCTACTTCAAAAGACCCTAATAGATGCTAATGACCAGTATATGGAGCTGGCACTCTTACAGGGGAAGAAAGAGGAACCTGGTAGAAGGGCAGAGAGGATGCATTTTACAATCCCTCTCATAGAAACCTCAACTTCTCCAATCAGTTTGCTTAGGGTTTGTCCATGGAGGCTGCTTCTTCCCCAGACTCTCCGACACCCCAGGGAGACCTCTTGTCTGGACCTGAGACATTTCACACCTATCATGGGGAGCTATGAATGAACTGATGTGACATCTGCCCCTGGGGAAACATGTATCTCCTCCCTGGTCAAAGAACAAGGGGACTCAAGACAAAAAAAAAAAAAGTTCAGTAAAAATATACTTAAATCTCCAAAAAGTTGCAACGGTGGAGGGTCCACGATCATGGCCACTGTATGTCAGGCAATGAACAGGGAGAGCAGAAATGAGAAAAAAGGAGGCAGATAAATATTTTATTTTCCGGGGGAAAAAAAAATTAAAAATATGTACGTTAAGAAATAAATAAGTATATAAATTGTTGAATAAATATATATTAATAAATAAATAAAATAAATTAAAAAATATATAAAAAATATATAAATGGATAAATAAAAATGTTAATAAATATAAATTAATCAATAACTATATAACATTTCTATGAATAAATAGATACATAGGTATATAAATATATAAATAAATAAATTTACGTTAATAAATAAGTAAAATAAATTAAAAAATATATAAATATATGTATAAATGGATAAATAAAAATGTTAATAAATATAAATTAATTAATAACAATATAACATTTCGATATATATAAATAAATATATACATGGATATATATAAATAAATATATAGATACATTTAAGTTAATAAATAAGTAAAATAAATTAAAAAATATATAATTAAATGTATAAATGGATAAATAAAAACGTTGCTAAATATAAATTAATCAATAACAATATAACATTTCTATATATAAAGAAATATATACATGGATATATATATAAATAAATATATAGATACATTTCCATTAATAAATAAGTAAAATACATTAAAAAATATATAAATAAATATATAAATGGATAAATATAAATTAATCAATAGCTATATAACATTTCTATAAATAAATAAATAGATACATGGAAATATAAATAAATATATAAATAGATAAATTTACGTTAATAAATAAGTAAAATAAATTAAAAAATATATAAATAAATATATAAATGGATAAATAAAAATGTTAGTAAATATAAATTAATCAATAACGGTATAACATTTCTATAAATAAATAGATACATGGATATATAAATAGATACATTAACAATACATTCGTTAATAAATAAAGTAAATGAAAACATGTAAGTTAATAAATATATAAATTATTCTAAAATAAATTAAATAGACATACAAATAAATAAAAATGGGATGTATGGGAAGTAAGTGCAGTAAAGGTCTCTATTAGTTTCTAGTAATTCTACTCTATAGTTTTGTTTTTTTTGTTTTTTTTTCTAGGTAGGGGGTAACTGAGACAGAGTTGTCGGCCTCTCTGGGTTGTTTTTCTATGATTGTAAGAGATTTTCTTATTGTAATAATTATTATCTTAATAAAAGAAAATAAAAAATGGCATACATGCATGAAACAATAGATAAATAAAATACACAAATAAATAAATTATTAAATATAAAAATAAATAAATGAATTGTGAATCATCACAGATGACTATATTATCGGGACTGGTCAGGGTCTATGGGACTGTTTCTATGGACTAGAATGGGAATTGCTTTATGTAAAAAGTTTTTTCATTTTTTTTTTTTTTTAGAAGCCAACAGAATGGCGGTCTACAGCACTGGGAGGTGATATTTTCTGGTTATTTAGCTCAGGTGGAGGTGAGCATCTGCCAGGGACCTCTGTAGACTCTGATCTCCCGGGAATATCGTAGGTGGGAAGTGCATGTGTATCCATAGGCACCACAGCTGGGGTGTGTGAGCGCCTGGTACTGGAGCTAATCTCATTCAGATCCACTGGAACATTGATGGACCCAGTGGCGTACATAGAGAAGTAAGGGCCCCATAGCAGGGATCAGACCAGGCCCCCCACACAGGACAGAAGGGTTTCCGCCTAAACCCCTTTCAGTGACCCTTGGGCCATTTCTCCTCTGCCTCATTTTGTGAAAGTTGTTCCTTTAGAGGATAGACTCCTGACCAAGTTTTCACCTTCAGTAGAAGAGGAGATGATCCCAACTGGGCCCCCTCTTGTCCTGGGCCCCATAGCAGTCACATGGTCTGCCGCTATGGTAGTTACGCCCGTGACTGGACCAGGTGGCACCTGCCTGTACATATCGGATGCTGTGAGGACAAGGGACGTGGAGCTTACAGGAGCAACATGGCCCCATTAGTGAGCAGGAGCCATGGTGGTCAAACCCCCCCAAAGAAAGATGTCCTGAGATTGCATTCAAGATGCCTGCCCCACCAATCTGGGCGAGATAAAGCCCACGTCCTAATGTATAGTCGTAGTCACGGCGATCCAAAGAGTTGTGTAGAGCTCCGGGGTCCCAATGTAAGAAGGAGCGGTCCCCATCTACCGGGTGCCTTTATAATACTGGTGTCTTCTCAGTGGGTGAGGAACCTTTGAGCCCCATCAAGATGAAGGACCCAGGTATGATCTCATTCTACTGGTCCGGCAGTGGAGTCCCTCGTCTGTGTGACCGCTGTTCAGATCTATAATTTCATGTAGACCGAGCCGTATGTGGTCACTAACATGGTAGATTGATTGGCGCCAGATCAGAATCTACTGCCGATAACCTGAAGAACAAGCGAAATACTTGTTGATCTGGGCAATGGGATCATTGATGCGGACATCTAAATCAGTGTTTGCCGGCAGCAGATCGTGGGGCCTAAAGAGCCTCTGCCGCCGGCAGATAATGAATTAGTATGGGGACCAGCGAGCGATCATTCTCCATACTGTGGAGGAGACTGCTGCATGTCAATGTGTCTTCTCCACGGATGAGCAGGCGATTGTTGGGAAGGGACACTTCCCTCTCGACAATCGTCAGCTCCATCGAGCAGTGTAAAGGGGTCTTAGGGGATTCCCTGGCTAGTGCACAGGAAGGACGCCCAGTATGGTGGCCCCAAGAGGAACGGGGCTCAGGAGCAGGTGGTAAACATGGCACAGCCCAGTGCCCTGCCCAGTCCTTCTGCCAGTCCAGATCATGGCTGAGATGATGTGTCTCCAGAATGTCCTGAGGACCATGTGAGAAGCTTCTTGTTGCACAGTAATACAGGTCTGGTGGTGCTGATCAGGGAGCAGGCCCCCGGTGGGGAGTGTTAACACCTACTATAATGCCCTGTGGGTCGGTGACATTTCAATCAGGGGGATTTGATGTGACCATATAACCTGATTAACCCTTCCTCAGCTCCGTGACTTACTGCCCCCGCTCACTGTGAAGAGCCGTCCAAAATGGGGGCAACAGAACTGGAAGGAGAGGGGCCCAGTAATTCCAAAATCCACCTCCTGTTCACTGGTCATCCTGTAAGTGTAAGAGGCTTACTGCACCGGGCGTCCTGTCACCAAGATGTCCTACTAAACCCCTGCCGTCACCGTGTGCAGGGAGGAGGGGGTCTCCAAACTGCTCCATAACCTCTGCTATCTGTCTATCTATCTCATATCTATCTATCTATCTCATATCTATCTATCTATTATCTATTCTATCCCGTATCTATCTATCTGATATCTATTATCTATCTATATATCTAATATCTATCTGTCTATCTCATATCTATCTATCTATCTATCTCATATCTATCTATCTATCTATCTCATATCTATCTAATATCTATCTATCAACCTATCTCTCCTATCTATCTATCTATCTCTTATCTATCTATTATCTATCTATCTATCTATCTATCTATCTATCTATCTCATATCTATTATCTATCTCATATCTATCTCATATCTATCTATCTCATATCTATCTATCTCATATCTATCTATCTATCATATATCTATCTATCTCATATCTATTATCTATCTATCTATCTATCTATCTATCTATCTATCTATCTATTCAATTCAATTCAATTCAATAAAGCTTTATCGGCACGTCCAAGTAAAACATTTAGCATATATATCTATCTTATATCTATCTATCTATCTATCCTTTTTTTCACCCAACTCGTTTCTATGTTTCAGTTCAAAATTCCTTTTCCATTAGAGCTTTTTTACTATTAGATAGATAGATAATAGATAGATATGAGATGGATGGATAGATAATAGATATATAGATAGATAATAGATAGATAGATAATACCATAGACAGATACTGTAGATAGCGGCAGAGTCCTGTCCTCTGTCAGTATGTCGGGGCTCATGTAATGTCTTTGTTATCTTTACATATCAATGGTCAGACTATCTATCTATCTATCTATCTCATATCTATCTATTATCTATCTCATACCTATCTATCTATTCTATCTGATATCTATCTATCTATCTATCTATCTGCTATCTATCTATCTATTATCTATCTATCTCATATCTATCTCATATCTATCTATCTATCTTATATCTATATCTATCTATCTATCTATCTAATATCTATCTATCATCTATCTATCTATCTATCTATCTGCTATCTATCTATCTATCTATCTATCTCATATCTATCTATCTATCTATCTATCTGCTATCTATCTATCTATCTATCTTATATCTATATCTATCTATCTCATATCTATCTATCATCTATCTATCTATCTTATAGCTATCTATCTATCTATCTCATATCTATCTCATATCTATCTATCTATCTATCTATCTATCTGATATCTATCTATCTATCTATCTATCTCAGATCTATCTAATATCTATCTATCTTATATCTGTCTATCTATCTATCTCCTATCTATCTCCTATCTATCTATCTATCTATCTATCTATCTATCTATTTATCTATCATCTATCTATCTATCTATCTATCTGCTATCTATCTATCTATTATCTATCTATCTCATATCTATCTATCTATCTTATATCTATATCTATCTATCTATCTATCTAATATCTATCTATCATCTATCTATCATCTATCTATCTATCTATCTATCTATCTATCTATCTATCTATCTATTTATCTATCTATCTATCTATCTCCTATCTATCTATCTATCTATCTATCTATTTATCTATCATCTAT
Organism: Rhinella marina; assembly: GCA_900303285.1. Taxonomy (NCBI): domain Eukaryota; kingdom Metazoa; phylum Chordata; class Amphibia; order Anura; family Bufonidae; genus Rhinella; species Rhinella marina. The sequence goes on along the minus strand of ONZH01004458.1, from coordinate 92,615 downwards.
CTATCTATCTATCTATCTGCTATCTATCTATCTATTATCTATCTATCTCATATCTATCTATCTATCTTATATCTATATCTATCTATCTATCTATCTATCTAATATCTATCTATCATCTATCTATCTATCTATCTATCTATCTATCTATCTCATATCTATCTCATATCTATCTATCTATCTATCTGATATCTATCTATCTATCTATCTATCTCAGATCTATCTATCTATCTTATATCTGTCTATCTATCTATCTATCTATCTATCTATCTATCTATCTATATCCTATCTATCTATCTATCTATCTATCTATTTATCTATCTTCTATCTATCTATCTATATCCTATCTATCTATTTATTATATCTGTCTATCTATCTATCTATCTATCTATCTATATCCTATCTATCTATCTATCTATCTATCTATCTATCTATCTATCTATTCGGTCTATATTCGGTCTACATTGTTTATGTCCTGTGGTGTCCCTGCCCACTATTGTATGTGGGTGAGACATCACTGGACTTTAAAACGCGTGTAAACCAACACAGGTATTCCATAAGGAAAAAGCGTATGGACCTGCCGGTATCAAAACATTTTGCAGATTGTAACCATAAAGAATGCGATTTAAAATGTATGATAATAGACCATATTCCTATATCAAGAAGGGGTGGAAACCGCAGTCAAGTACTCAAAAAGAGAGAGATAGAATGGATAACTAAACTAAACACACTTAAACCTAATGGATTGAACGTGGACTTTAAGCCGTGGGCTCACACTTGATTTTTGGATGTCCTTTGGCATCATTTTGTGTGTGTATATATATTGATATAATATCAGCATGTATATATAAAATACTAATATGAGATTTTTTTATCTCTTGCAGAACTTGCTCATGGTACTTTGGTGTATTGTGAGAACCAGCATGAGTATCAATAATTCCTTTTTCCCAGAGGGACTACGGGAGTGAAGAATCAACTGACATATAGTTATTGAAATTTATTGATTTTCCAGATTTTTAATGTACTATATGGAGTCATTGGGAGGCGGTACATACACAAAGTAGTGAGATATATTTAAATTTATATACTGTGGGTGAAGTACCATGGACATGAGAATCTGTTAGTGAATGGTACCTTAAGGTGATAATGGGATGACCATGGATTGTGGTCTTCCGATACACCTATTTAGATTAATAATACATCTATACTTTGGGGTTATTGTGTATGAATGACAGAATCCTGTGTCCAGGAATGGATATAGGATGGTCACCATACCTGGTCACTATATATGGCCATACATGGGAATGTGTGGGATATGTAGAATGACCCCCTAATTGAAGTTTACATACTCACCACATTACAGAATGTATAATGTCCATAGGTACCAACGATCCCAGTTAGACAACATTTTGTTTGATGTTATCAAAGTAGTATAATGACCGCACCCCATTGATATTCATAAACTAAATTGTAAGTTATTAATGATAGTGGCGTTTTAGATCGGCGCTTTGACAGTCGAGTCACCTGATTCAGTAAGTGAATCATGTGAGCGTTCCAGTGTGAAACGCATTGACTTTTCCGGATGTGTATACGGATATCCGGTTTGTTCGGTGATGTCACATGACTCCATTATCAGGTGTGCGTTCCACATTGGAACACACTTCCGCTTTTTAGTATTTACGCATGCTCAGTTGAGTCTTCACAACGCTATTCAGATGGGAATTGTGGACACATGCTGGTTAGTTACTACTTTTAATAATTATGTATTATGAGCACGTGAAATGCACAGATGTATAAGATATGGTAATAAGGAATAATTATGACACTTGGATATGTTGTAATATGAATTTGATCACATTATATTTTTTTTATTATGGAATTGCGTTATGTATTTTTGTTTGAATGAATTGTTATTTTTTATACACTTTTTTAATTATGGATATATGAATTTTTTACTTAATTTTTTACTTAATGATGTAATTAATGAATTGATTATGTATACACTATCATGGCTATATATACCTTTGTAATGCTGATATCACTTACTGCTTGAGAAAAGTCCCAGTAAGAGGACTGAAACGTCGCTGGTCTGGTGAATAAATCACATCTTTTTTTGACTTACGTTTGGTGGTGCTGTGGAATTTTATATTTATCTATCTATCTATCTATTTATCTATCTTCTATCTATCTATCTATCTATCTATCTATCTTCTATCTATCTATATCCATCTATATCCTATCTATCTATCTATCTATCTATCTATATCCTATCTATCTATCTATCTATCTATTTATCTATCTTCTATCTATCTATCTATCTATATCCTATCTATCTATTTATCTATCTTCTATCTATCTATCTATCTATCTATCTATCTATCTATCCATCCTTTTTTTCACCCAACTCGTTTCTATGTTTCAGTTCAAAATTCCTTTTCCATTAGAGCTTTTTTGCTATTAGATAGATAGATAATAGATATATAGATAGATAATAGATATATAGATAATACCATAGACAGATACTGTAGATAGCGGCAGAGTCCTGTCCTCTGTCAGTATGTCGGGGCTCATGTAATGTGTTTGTTATCTTTACATATCAATGGTCAGACAATCAGATGCCATTATGATGGTGAATGGGGCATTGTGCTGCCCGGGGTCACTTACCGCCCATTACCAGACCTGCTGGTGGAAGGTGCTGAGGAGGCCGCAGGGGGTTAAGGGGCTGTTAGGGCAGGTCCTCATTACCCTCTGAATGGCAAATGAAGGCGGTTTTCTCCTGTGTCTGGGAGAGGCCTCAGGAGTGTATTGGGTGTCTGATCCTGGTTCTGTCTCATTCTCCTCCATGGGGCGACTTTCACCTCGCCCCAATCATTCATTCATGAGCCAGCTATTGTGCCCTAAGTATTCACAACACAGTCAATTGTGTATCCTTCTGTCCGGGTAATGAGAGGGCTCCAGAACATAAGAGAAGCATGCTGACCATAGACAATCTGATAATGTCACCCACAGCATCCATTCCTGATGGTGCCCGGGGCGTCGCTGTCACAGATCAGTGTAAACACTATGAGATTTCATGAGACCTTCATAATTCTGACCTAGACCCAGCAATAGGGAGAGAGGACCAAAGGATAGGACATTTAAGATCTAACCACTCTGTCATCTGATGGTAGGACATAGTGGAGACAGCACCGTACACATTAGACGGTCGAGATCACCCAGTCTGGCCGATATTCATCTCCATGGCCACATTTACCTCTGGAAACTCTACACAATATAGGTATGGTAGCCTACAGGGGTGGGGGCTTTAAAGGGGTTGCCCAGCTGAATAGTTGATACCCTTAAAGGCCCTCCTAACCTATGAAACCTTCACTTTTCTGTGGCCTCACTGTGCCTGCACCATTGCTCTGTTCCTGGACGGCTAATGCCGTGTTGGTGACGTGCCTCTCAAGCACATGTGACCACTGAGGCCAACGGTGGTCGCAGTGGTCGTAGGACAAAGCCCTCAGCCCTCAGATCAGCCCAGTGTGCCCCCATCAGACCTCAGATCAGCCCGCTGTGCCCCCATCAGACCTCAGATCAGCCCGCTGTGCCCCCATCAGATCTCAGATCAGCCCACTGTTCCCCCATCAGACATCAGAACAGCCCATTGTGCCCCCATCAGACGTCAGAACAGCCCATTGTGCCCCCATCAGCCCTCAGATCATCCCACTGTTCCCCCATCAGACGTCAGAACAGCCCATTGTGCCCCCATCAGACCTCAGTTCATCCCAGTGTGCCCCCATCAGCCCTCAGATCATCCCAGTGTGCCCCATCAGCCCTCAGATCAGCCCAGTGTGCCCCCATCAGCCCTCAGATCAGCCCAGTGTGCCCCCCATCAGACCTCAGATCAGCCCACTGTGCCCCCATCAGCCCTCAGATCAGCCCAGTGTGCCCCCATCAGACCTCAGATCAGCCCAGTGTGCCCCATCATACCTCAGATCAGCCCACTGTGCCCCCATTAGACCTCAGATCAGCCCACTGTGCCCCCCATCAGACCTCAGATCAGCCCACTGTGCCCCCATCAGACCTCAGATCAGCCCACTGTGCCCCCATCAGACCTCAGAGCAGCCCGCTGTGCCCCCATCAGACCTCAGAATCAGCCCACTGTGCCCCCATCAGACCTCAGAGCAGCCCACTGTGCCCCCATCAGACCTCAGATCAGCCCGCTGTGCCCCCATCAGACCTCAGATCAGCCCACTGTGCCCCCATCAGCCCTCAGATCAGCCCAGTGTGCCCCATCAGACCTCAGATCAGCCCAGTGTGCCCCCATCAGACCTCAGATCAGCCCGCTGTGCCCCCATCAGATCTCAGATCAGCCCACTGTTCCCCCATCAGACGTCAGAACAGCCCATTGTGCCCCCATCAGACGTCAGAACAGCCCATTGTGCCCCCCATCAGCCCTCAGATCATCCCACTGTTCCCCATCAGACGTCAGAACAGCCCATTGTGCCCCCATCAGACCTCAGTTCATCCCAGTGTGCCCCCATCAGCCCTCAGATCATCCCAGTGTGCCCCATCAGCCCTCAGATCAGCCCAGTGTGCCCCCATCAGCCCTCAGATCAGCCCAGTGTGCCCCCATCAGACCTCAGATCAGCCCAGTGTGCCCCCATCAGCCCTCAGATCAGCCCAGTGTGCCCCCATCAGACCTCAGATCAGCCCACTGTGCCCCATTAGACCTCAGATCAGCCCACTGTGCCCCCATTAGACCTCAGATCAGCCCCCTGTGCCCCCATCAGACCTCAGATCAGCCCACTGTGGCCCCCATCAGACCTCAGATCAGCCCACTGTGCCCCCATCAGACCTCAGAGCAGCCCGCTGTGCCCCCATCAGACCTCAGATCAGCCCACTGTGCCCCCATCAGACCTCAGAGCAGCCCACTGTGCCCCCATCAGACCTCAGATCAGCCCGCTGTGCCCCCATCAGACCTCAGATCAGCCCACTGTGCCCCATCAGCCCTCAGATCAGCCCAGTGTGCCCCATCAGACCTCAGATCAGCCCAGTGTGCCCCCATCATACCTCAGATCAGCCCACTGTGCCCCCATTAGACCTCAGATCAGCCCACTGTGCCCCCATCAGACCTCAGATCAGCCCACTGTGCCCCCATCAGACCTCAGATCAGCCCACTGTGCCCCCATCAGACCTCAGAGCAGCCCGCTGTGCCCCCCATCAGACCTCAGATCAGCCCACTGTGCCCCCATCAGCCCTCAGATCAGCCCAGTGTGGCCCCCATCAGACCTCAGATCAGCCCAGTGTGCCCCCATCATACCTCAGATCAGCCCACTGTGCCCCCATTAGACCTCAGATCAGCCCACTGTGCCCCCCATCAGACCTCAGATCAGCCCACTGTGCCCCCATCAGACCTCCGATCAGCCCACTGTGCCCCCATCAGACCTCAGAGCAGCCCGCTGTGCCCCATCAGACCTCAGATCAGCCCACTGTGCCCCCATCAGACCTCAGATCAGCCCGCTGTGCCCCCATCAGACCTCAGATCAGCCCACTGTGCCCCCATCAGACCTCAGAGCAGCCCACTGTGCCCCATCAGACCTCAGATCAGCCCACTGTGCCCCCATCAGACCTCAGATCAGCCCACTGTGCCCCCCATCAGACCTCAGATCAACCCGCTGTGCCCCCATCAGACCTCAGATCAACCCGCTGTGCCCCCCATCAGACCTCAGATCAGCCCACTGTGCCCCCATCAGACCTCAGATCAGCCCACTGTGCCCCCATCAGACCTCAGATCAGCCCCCTCTATCCCCATCAGACCTCACATCAGCCCATAAAGATAAAATAAAAACCTCTCTTACCTCTCCTGCGCCACGGCTCTGCCTCCGGGTCCCGCGCTCCTCTGGCTTCTAAGGCGAGCACTGCACTGTCACCTGAATGCGTGCAGCGTCAGGTCATAGTGCGTGCACAACGTTCTGATCCTGTACGCGGTCAGGTGACAGTGCCGCCCTGGCCCGGGAAGACAGAGGAGCTCCGGAGCGGAGCCACGGAGCAGGAGAGGTGAGAGAGGTTTTTATTTTATCTTTATGGGCTGGGTGGGCTGATCTGAGGTCTGATGGGGGCACAGTCGGCTAATATGGGGGCTGATTGGCTGATCTGAGGTCTGATGAGGGGTCCCGGGACCTTATACATACAAGTGAGCGCATCCATAATGGAAGCGCTCACTGGTATTTGCTTTATAAGACGCACTGCCATTTTCCCCCTACTTTTGGGGGGAAAAGTGCGTCTTATAAAGCAAAAAATACGATATATATGAATATATATATATATATATATATATATATATATATATATATATATATAGAATTTTTTCAATTATTATTATTTTTTGTGCTAATTCAGAGCATTACTTTTTATAGGCCATGTCATTATTCAATACGTTTAGCTGTTTGGCGGGTGATTTGTTCATTAACAATAATATTTTTTTTTAAACAATACAGATTTTTTACTTAATACATTCATTTGAAATTAATATTAAAAAATGAATGTATGCAAATAATGTAAAATAATAGAAAAGTAAATAATAAGAGAATACTAAAGCCAACGTCTTCAGATGATAAAACCAGCAGTGAAGTATCCTAACAGCACTTACTGCGCTCCTCGGAGAGACCTGGGGATGGTGGGAACAATACGGAGATGATGGCGGCTCCTCCGGGGATAGAATAATGTATAGTGTATATTGATTACTGATATGGAGAGAACATGATGACTGGGATAATTACTATACTTCTTACTTCGAATGGTCCCAAAGCCCCGAGCTACGACTGGTCCCCGCAGATTAGACGTCTATTAACCACTTATTTACTGGAGGATCCAGTTACATGTTTAGATTCTGAAGGAGACACTGTGATTACATGTGAACTGCCAGAGAAAAGTCCCCGACTGCCTTTCACTTTTCATTTCTTCTTCAATCTCTTTCTTCTTCTTTTCATTATTATTTTTGCTGTTATTGTTGTTCTTTATATCATTAATATTTATATTATTATTGTTGTTATTGATATGAAGATTATTATTACTATTATGTTTGTTATTTATATAATTATTATTATTCATATTGTTTTGACGGTTGTTATTGATATGTATATTATTATTATTATTATTATTATTATTATTTATATCATCATTATTTATATTATTATTGTTGTTATTGATATGTATATTATTATTATTATTATTAATATCATCATCATTATTTATATTATTGTTGTTGTTTTGACTTTTGTTATTGATATGATTATTATTATTGTTATTTATATCATCATTTTTATTTATATTGTTATTATTGTTTCTATTATTATAATTTACTATTATTATTACTATAAGGCCGGAGTCGCACGCAACTGATGCTGTGGATTTGCCATCGTGGATTTACTGCAGCAGAACCGCAGCGTTGTACAGTACCAGTGGATTAGAATTTCTAAATTTTCATCCACCTGCTGCTTGAAAATAATTTGCCAAATTGATATCTGTGGATTTCATCCTTTCCAATGGAGAGGATGAAATCTGTTGAGTTTTGTGCTGCAACAACTGTATGTAATACATGTAGTTTTATTATGGTTTTTTTTGTGTGCAGTTTTTGGGGTAGAAATGCTGCAAAAACAACATCTGATTTTTTTCATTGGGATTTTCACGTGTGTCCCTGGCCTTATTGTTATTTTTATTATTAGTGGTGGTAGTATTATTAATATTATTTTTTTATTGTTATGATTATTTTTATTGTTATTGCTGTTATTATTTCTTTTCTTCTTCTTCTTCTTCTTCTTCTTCTTCTTCTTATTATTATTATTATTATTATTATTATTATTATTATTATTATTAATAATATTAGTTTTGGTATTGCTATTATTATTTTGTAATGTTTTATTTATATCATTATTGTTTATATTGTTATGTTGTCGTTGTTATTATTATTATTATTATTACATTGAATAGTAGCAGTAGTATTTATCACAATTTATTGTTGCTGGTGTTATTTTCTAGCATTGTTGTTTACATTGTTATTGTTGTGGTTGTTACTATTGTTATGTATACTCTTATCATTATCATTATTATTATTCTCTGTTCACACTAGTTTTGTGGCTTTTGTTCTTAATGGGATTAGGACAAAACCGTTTTCAAATGGATCCCAATGAATCCTATGGGATCCACTGACTTGGTGGGGTACATCACTTTCACAAGAATAATGCTGCAGGTCATGTTATTTCCACCAAGAAAAAAACCCTGCACAAGTGTGAACATAACAGTGGCTTCACTTATAACTAGCAAAAGGGAACTAGAAGTGCATAAGCCCCACTAGTGACCAAGTCTTGTACAATCAGCCTCACTAGTGAACAAGCCTTGTATCATCAGCCCCACTAGTGACAAAGCCTTGTACTATCAGCCCCGCTAGTGACCAAGCCTTGTATCATCAGCCCAACTAGTGACCAAGCCTTGTACCATCAGCCTCACTAGTGACCAAGCCTTGTACCATCAGCCCCACTAGTGACCAAGCCTTGTACTATCAGCCCCGCTAGTGACCAAGCCTTGTACTATCAGCCCCACTAGTGACCAAGCCTTGTACTATCAGCCCCACTAGTGACCAAGCCTTGTACTATCAGCCCCGCTAGTGACCAAGCCTTGTACTATCAGCCCCACTAGTGACCAAGACTTGTACCATCAGCCCCACTAGTGACCAAGCATTGTATTATCAGCCCCACTAGTGACCAAGCCTTGTACTATCAGCCCCACTAGTGACCAAGTCTTGTACTATCAGCCCCGCTAGTGACCAAGCCTTGTACTATCAGCCCCACTAGTGACCAAGCCTTGTACCATCAGCCCCACTAGTGAGCAAGCCTTGTACCATCAGCCCCACTAGTGACCAAGCCTTGTACTATCAGCCCCACTAGTGACCAAGCCTTGTACCACCATCCCCACTACCAAGCAAGCCTTGTACCATCAGCCCCACTAGTGACCAAGCCTTGTACCATCAGCTCCACTAGTGACCAAGCCTTGTACCAGCAGCCCCACTAGCGACCAAGCCTTGTACCTTCAGCTCCACTAGTGACCAAGCCTTGTACCATCAGCTCCATTAGTGACCAAACCTTGTACCATCAGCTCCACTAATGACCAAGCCTTGTACCTTCAGCTCCACTAGTGACCAAGCCTTGTACCATCAGCTCCACTAGTGACCAAACCTTGTACCATCAGCCCCACTAATGACCAAGCCTTGTACCATCAGCTCCACTAGTGACCAAACCTTGTACCATCAGCCCCACTAATGACCAAGCCTTGTACCATCAGCTCCACTAGTGACCAAGCCTTGTACTATCAGGCCATTTATGTTCAGAAATAACAGATCAGAAAATATGGGGATTGAATATGAAATAAAGTGAGTAAAATACAGACGTCTAGTATCCATCCATATATGTGATAAACAGCTCGTCATCTTTATTTGTAGCTCTGAGGAGTTGAATGTCCGGAACACTAGAACACATTTATTAAAAGACTCCGCAGCGTCATCAGGGGAGTGTGAGTGGCCAATTCTCCTGATGACGCTGCAGAGGCAATTATATGATGTGAAGATGATGGTGGTGGCAATTCTGCTTCTATTATTACATTATTATTATCATTAGATGATAATTACATTTCATTGTAGGAAATTAGTTTGTGCCCTGCACATGAGCCTCACGTGTGATTGTCTCTGCCCGTAAGTATAGAAAATACCCAACACTAAAATGTCGTGTCTTCAAATCTTCGCCCTTCATGACTGGCTCCACAGATCCCATAATTAGGCTTGAGGGGGGATCTGAGAATTAAGATTGTAGCTGTTCATAGATTAACACAAGTCACGTTCTTCAAAATATGAAGAAAAAACAAAGTTGTCCAAATTGCGACTGAGAATTTTTTCCACTTAAGATGATAAGTTATTACATAACGCAAATAACCATACCTAAATGAAGCGTAAATATTCTTAGATAATAATTTAGAAAAAAAAAGTGAGACGTTGTCATTGGCTCCTTGCTTAGTGTAGGGCTCATACTTTTCACTTGTAGAATTAACAGGTTTGACCACGACCTACTGTAAATTCGAGGCATCACATAGACACCTGAAAAGTACGGAAAAGTTTGCATAATACTTAAGAAAAGTGAAAAACTTTATTATAGGGCAGTTTATGTTGTACTTTTTTCCACTTGTGAAAGTAACAGAAGTAACAGATTCAGTCACAACCTATTGTAAGTTTGTGGTACCACATAAACACCTAAAAAGTAAGGGTGCAATGTGAAGTTTGCCTAATAATTTTTTAAAAAATTTTAGTTGTCCCATTTGTTATTGTAGGACCACTTTACATTTGTAGACGTAACAGATATGTCCACAACCGGTAAATCTGAGGAACAACATAAACAACACCCCCCCCCCTTCCCGAAAAGTAAGAGTGTCAATATGAACTCTGCAAGATTTTTATTTTTATTTTTTTTTCAATTGTGAAAAATTGTATTTGGCTCATTGGTTATTGTAAGACTAATTTTTTGCACTTTTTCACTTGCAGAAGTAACAGATTTGTCCAAAATTTGTAAATATGAGGTACAACATAACACACAAAAAGTAAGGGTGTCAATATGAACGCTGCATGATATATATTTTTTTTCAATTGTGAAAAATTGTATTTGGCTCATTGGTTATTCTAAGACTAATTTTTTGCCCTTTTTCACTTGTAGCATTAACAGACTTCTCCCGACTTACTGTAAATTTGAGGCAATACATGGATACCTGAAAAGTAAGGACTCTCTATAAACTTTTTGTGATAATTAAGAAATGTTAAGTTGGGTAGTGTATAGCTATTTTTTAAATTCTTTTGTACTTTTTTCTTGTAGAAGTAACAGATTCATACAATTTGAGGTAAGACATAAACACCTGAAAAGTAAGGGTATTAAGATGAACTTTGCATGATCATTTTTTTTAAACCATTCTAATAATTTCATTGGTTTTTTGTTTTTGATTTTTTTGTACTTTTTCCACTTGTGAAGTAACAGATTTTATTTTTAAACCATTCTAATAATTTCATTGTTTTTTGTTTTTGATTTTTTTGCACTTTTTCCACTTGTGAAGTTACAGATTTTATTTTTAAACCATTCTAATAATTTCATTGGTTTTTGTTTTTGTTTTTTTGCACTTTTTCCACTTGTGAAGTTACAGATTAGTCCACAAACTACGAGGTGAGGACAAAAACAGTCCTTGATTTTTAACAGATATGGAACGTAACTTTATTGAAATATTCCCACACAGTGGTGTCTACAGTTGCGTCAACTTCTAAAGTTTCACGTGGTATTGGTTGGTATCTCACTCCCTCGATGAGCACCCCACCCTTTAAGTTTTTATTTTATAATTACTTGAAATCGAGCAGTGTTTTTGTGCTCAACCCGCGTCATAAATTTGCGTTATGCTTGAAACGTAATGAGGTCAATATGACTTTGCATAATAAAAAAAAGGAAAATAAAAACAAAATAAAAAAAAAGTACTTCAAAAATGTCAAACTCTACCTAACTAAAGACTGGAATCCTGAGTGGAAAGGGTTACTCCACTGTTGGGTATCATAGACCATTATGGAGCGCTATTACCTCCCCTCCCCCTCCTTTCTATATTGTTATGGTGTTATTGGAAGAGATATCACAACGAAACCTTTAATGTCAAATTAATTAGGAGTTATAAACCTGCTCCCCATTGACGGTGCATTAGCGCATTCATGATGGGATATAATCCCCGCCGCTCCTTTTAATTATCTTTTCTTCCTTTCTCTGCGTCTTATACTCTCTCTCTGTAGCTGCTGATTCTTTGTCCCCTCTTAATTGGGATGTTAATGAGTTAGAGAATTTTCCTAGCAGGTTCCCAGACTCTCCATGCCTGGGGCTAGACATCTACAAAGAGATCACAAGTTGGGGGCAGCAGGACGGCCTGATCACATCAGAGATGGTTATCCTGGATTTCTGGACCCCTCTTTGGTTTTTCCTGATAATACAAATATGAGGTGATACAAGTAAGATGGCATCTTGTACGACAGTAATCCTACCAGCCATACAATCGCACCGGGACAATGGGGAGCTACAGGGGTCTTTAAGTTTAAATAACCTCCATATAAATCCCCTGCCTTTACAATAATAGTCATTTGGCAAAATTTCATGGGGCTTTAAGACCCTCACATCTGGCATAATAAACAGATAACACAATACGTCCATTTGAAACATCTACTAGACGTTTCTTCCATTGGAGAAAATCATAAAATGCTGTCAGATCTCCTGAAAAACTTTGGAAAGTGAGTTATTTTATCGCACTATTACCTCTGTGGTTACATAGATATCACATACATAAAGTAATAAAACAATTAAAGGGGTTCTCCGGGAATTAAGAAAATAAAAATACTTAACTATTACTTTATTATAAATATATTCCCAAATACCTTTCATTAGTTATAACGGCTCGTTTTGTCTAGGGAGCAATCATTAGGAGAAACAAAATGGCCGCCGTCCTATTAGTGCACACAGAACCTGTCCTAATCACACAGAAGGACAAGTTACTTCACATCACTGAGGTAAAGAGCAGCCTCATCCTCCTCTCTGCTCTGCTTGTCAGGGATTATGATCCTGAATACAGATGATAAGAACTTTAGCTGAATCTCTGTAGGAATTAAGTTCATCAGGAGACATGAAGTACAGAGAGGATGGACAGGACAGACTGTGGTAATAGAGACTGCATACAAGTGCTGCTGGTCATTAGCCACATCTCACCCTTCTCTCATGTCTCCTCATCTTCTCCATTCCCACAGAGATTCATCTGTATTCAGGATAATGATTCCTGACAAGCAGAAAGGAGGATGAGGCAGCTCTTTACCTCAGCTCTTTACGGCGGCCATTTTGTTTCTCCTGATGATCGCTCCCCAGACAAAACGATCCATTATAACTAATGAAAGGTATTTGGAAATATATTTATTATAAAATATTATTTAAGTATTTTCATTTTTTTAATTCCTGGAGAACCCCTTTAAGTACAATAACCATTAATTAAACAAGTGACAGATGAGTAGGGAGGGAGAGAGGACTTTACCCATGAGCACTCACAAGCTACAAGGGAAGGAGACTTTAGGTTAAGGTGGAAGCTCTTCATATAGTTATGTAGTGGCAGCAGGCTTATTGTAAGGTGTAGGCTTTCCTGAAGAGGGGACTATTGGGGTGCTTTTGAAGGTTCCAGTGGTGAGGAAAGTCTGATGTGTTGAGACTTCTAGAATATGGGTGAAGTACATGAGAAATCATGGTGAGGTGATTGTGTGAGGAGCAAAGAAGGGAGTCTTGGGAGGATTTGAGAACAGGGCTGGATGTATGGAGGTGTCAGAGTTTGAAAGGCCTCGTGTGGCATTGTTAACATTTTGAATTAAATTTGCTAGGTAGTGGGTAGCCAGTGAAGGCATTGGCAGAGGTGGAGTGAGTGGAGAGGTGAATTAACATGGCAGCAGATTTGAGGTTGCATTGGAAGGGGGCATAAGTGTTGGGTGGGAAGCCACAGAGCAGGATATTACAATAGTCTAGGTGAGAGAGGATGAAGGTAGGCACTTGCAATTTTTCTGACTCAAGGTTGAGTAAAGGAGAGATATGAGATGAATATGGAAGTAGGTGGTGAAGGCTTGGATGTGTGGTTTGAAATACAGTGTGTAATCAAAGTTTGAGACTGGAGAAAGTGTGACACCATTAATTGTAATTGATAGGTCTGGTGGGGGGTAAACAGGACGGGAGAAATTCCAGAATTCTCAATAGCAGAGGTACCAAAAGACATTGAGGTCTTTGAGCTTTTCAAGGCCAAAGGCATAAATGGAGAAGACTAGGAGTCTTGAGACATAGCCTTGAGGGACATAAACAGAGACAGGGTAAGATGAATAGGTAGTGTGTGAATGGGAATGAAAATAAATTTCATCCTTAGAAATTCTGTAGTTAGGTGCAGGACGATCTTATAGGGAACCTGTTATTATCACCAACCTATTTCAATTAAGCTCTCTCTCTATTTCAGCGGCAAGGGGTGGGCGGGGGAATTAAAATCTATATATGTTAAGATATTTATATGATGTGTAATGAATTTTTTTTTAGAAAAATAAAAGGTTTAATAAAAAAAAAAAAAAAACTATTTCAATTAAGCCATCAGTGTGGTGCCCAACCAGGTCTGTACAGGGATATATTAGTGAGTGTAGTTGCAAATACCATAGAGGTACTCGCCGCTCCTGTTCAGATGCTTACCAGGTCTTCACTGGTCTCTGCTTTCTGATTCGGTCTCGAAAAGCAGGAAATAACAGGAAAGACCTGCACACCCAATCACCGGTCAAAGCATTGGAATGGCAGCAGTGGGGGATCGTTGAGGATGAGTATCAATTCTTAATTAATTTACACCTCTTTGAGCAGGACAGGGCCCTTAATAAATGTCATAAAGAGTCTGTACATCAAACTATTGATAATAAAATTTGTGAGATGTGGGGGATGCAAACCATGCCTACCTGGTGAGTGATACTGAGGGGGTCAGTGCCCACCACTGCTCGATTCACTAGTTCCAGGTTTCTGTATCCTAATGGCATGAACCCACCTGCTGCTCTCCACTTCCATGGGGACCTGGGCGCTGGGGTTGCTCTTCCCCTCCATGCTAGGCCTCTCTGCTTGTAGGGTATGCATGAGCTCCTTCTGAAAGGGCCAGCACTTGTGCATCCTAATCTGCTTCAACCTACGGTTGGCTACATTGGGATACTAACAATGATATATTGCTAGGATATGCCACTAATGTCAGATAGGTGTGGGTCCTACCTCCAGATGTCTCCAGAATGGGACCTCTGAAGTGAGCAGAGAGGAGATGCACATGCCTATGCTTATGTGGTGCACTCTCCATTCATTTCTGTGGGACTCCCAAAAATAGCCTTGACCTGCTATTTTTGGAACTCCCATAGAAATGAATGGAGAGCATATGACACACACGTAGTGCACTGTCATTCACTTTCAGGAGCCGTTTTAGAGATAGGTGCAGGTCTCAGAAGTGCCATCAAAGGCCCAGATGAAACAACCCCTTTGAGGCACATTCCCCTCTCGGAGGGTGCTTGTTGGTATCTCGTCTACCCGTGTACTGACTTTCTTCACATTTCCTGGATTGTGACCCACCACTGCCTGACCTGATGTGTGCCTGACCTCCATATTGACCCTTCAATGCCTACTCTAACCACGGACCGTTTACCGTTCTGCGCTATGCACTTTGACCTGGGCTTCTCCCTGAATACGATTTTGCCTGACCACTCTTCACTCGTGTCACTTGACCACTGTGGGTCATCTGTCAATCATACAGAAACTACTCCAGGAGGTAGCGGCCTGGTGGTTCCCCTGCAGCAAAGTCTAGATCCCTGTACAGAGATTAAAGGGTGAAAACAAGGGGACACCAGGATGGGTGTAACCCAAAGTTAGATTTGTTGGGTGACACAGTGGCTCCACACCCACTACCATGATCGTGAGGAACATCAAGTGAATATACCATATGGTAGGGAAAAATTCACTTGGGTCTTCATAAATCAAGCTAAACAGCAAACCTTCCAGTGCCAGCGAGACCAACTACAAAATGTACAGGGAGAAGGGAACTACCAGAGCCACTGCAGTAGACAAGTCAGGCTCAGTGGTGCTAAGACATCTGCCATATCGGCCTAATTCTGACAATATATGCATCAATATACACAGAATAGTTAATATTAATTTTTTTACTTATAGGAAGTTGCAGAAATATAATTGCCCCCATTATCTAAAAAATAAGATGAGACAACATCCTTCATAATCACAACAGTATAAGAAGCGTCCATCTCAAGAAGAAAAGAAAGCCGCGTTCCCAACAGCTCAAGATGTTCTAAATTGGTTTATAATTAGATTTGCACTTAAAAGAGTCTGCAAACACCGTTAAATGCCGAAATCCCAACATAACTACCTGACAGATGTCCCTTTGCCAGTCAAATCCAGGAAAAGCTTCTCCATCCATTTAACAAGATTACAAGACAAGACATTGGCCTGGACGACAGACCCTTTAACCTCTCAGGTAGCCAAGAGAAATCCCATATACTGAATCTGAGCTCCTCCTGAGTGTGTCCGAATGCTAGTCGTGGGCTCAAGACTGGAATAATCTTAAGGGAAAGGCTTTGAAATCTGGTATGGGAGGATGTTAGCTCTGATCATCCCTTCTTTGATGTAAGCCAAGGATGTTTTTGAAAATTAAAGGGAACTAAGTGGTTTTATACAACGGAGGGGTCAATAGTGTGGACAGTCTAGCAGTGAGTGGTGACTGTTCACGATGTAGGGGATGTGGTAAACTGAATACAGCCCCATGTATGTTATACTATGAAGCCTGAGGGTTGCTCCTGCTGCGTGTATTATTACAGGTAGAGCAGTCATTCATGAGCGTACAGCATTAGTGTAGCACGCCTACAACATTTTTGAAGCTCGCTGTTCGTTCACTTTGTTTTAGATCAGCTGCGCTAAGCAAACAGCACACAAATGTTTGGCGCTGTACACTACTAGTGTAGCACATAGCTGTCTTTTATCAATGGGATATCACGTGTGCAATATACCTACTTGTAACATCATTATCGTGTGTACATTACTGTTCTGTGACATCACTGTATACATTATTCCTGTACTATGACATGAGTGTGAGCATTATTCATTTACTGTAATCTTACTCTGTACATTATCCCTGTACTGTGACATCACTGTGTGTATTATCTCTGTACTGTGACATCACTGTGTTTATTATCTCTGTACTGTGACATCACTGTGTTTATTATCTCTGTACTGTGACATCACTGTGTGTATTATCGCTGTACTGTGACATCACTGTGTTTATTATCCCTGTACTGTGACATCACTGTGTGTATTATCTCTGTACTGTGACATCACTGTGTTTATTATCTCTGTACTGTGACATCACTGTGTTTATTATCTCTGTACTGTGACATCACTGTGTTTATTATCCCTGTACTGTGACATCACTGTGTTTATTATCTCTGTACTGTGACATCACTGTGTTTATTATCTCTGTACTGTGACATCACTGTGTTTATTATCCCTGTACAGTGACATCACTGTGTATTATCCCTGTACTGTGACATCACTGTGTTTATTATCTCTGTACTGTGACATCACTGTGTTTATTATCTCTGTACGGTGACATCACTGTGTTTATTATCTCTGTACTGTGACATCACTGTGTTTATTATCTCTGTACTGTGACATCACTATGTTTATTATCCTGTACTGTGACATCACTGTGTTTATTATCGCTTTGCTGTGACATCACTGTGTTTATTATCCCTGTACTGTGACATCACTGTGTTTATTATCCCTGTACTGTGACATCGCTGTGTTTATTATATCTGTACTGTGACATCACTGTGTTTATTATCCCTGTACAGTGACATCACTGTGTTTATTATCCCTGTACTGTGACATCGCTGTGTTTATTATCGCTTTGCTGTGACATCACTGTGTGTATTATCCCTGTACTGTGACATCACTGTGTTTATTATCGCTGTACTGTGACATCACTGTGTTTATTATCCCTGTACTGTGACATCACTGTGTTTATCTCTGTACTGTGACATCACTGTGTTTATTATCCTGTACTGTGACATCACTGTGTTTATTATCCCTGTACTGTGACATCACTGTGTTTATTATCCCTGTACTGTGACATCACTGTGTTTATTATCCCTGTACTGTGACATCACTGTGTTTATTATCTCTGTACTGTGACATCACTGTGTTTATTATCCTTGTACTGTGACATCACTGGTTTTATTATCTCTGTACTCTGACATCACTGTGTTTATTATCCCTGTACTGTGACATCGCTGTGTTTATTATCTCTGTACTGTGACATCACTATGTTTATTATCCCTGTACTGTGACATCACTGTGTTTATTATCGCTTTGCTGTGACATCACTGTGTTTATTATCCCTGTACTGTGACATCACTGTGTCTATTATCGCTTTGCTGTGACCCTCACAATGTGCATTATTCCTGCATTGTGACATCACTGTGGGCATTATTCTTGTAACTCTGACATCCCGGTTCTGTGACATCACTATATGCATTATTTCTGTGTTACACCCCATAATCCCTTTTGCCTTGTCAGCAGCTGACTGGCATCGGATGCTGCAGCTAACTATGTAATATTCCTAAATCTGGTCATACACCAGTGGTTTTGGACTGCTCAAAAGGCTGACTAACAGTAGACCAAAGGTGGATATCTGTCAAAAAGATTTTTTTTAGTCGCCGTCAAGTTCATTAATTGAAAAGCCTTTCATCTGCATTGACAGATCTACATGCCATGAATGGATCTCCAGACCTGGCCACAGATCACGGCAGAAATTGATTAGTATTATGTTGATTTAACTTTTGGCCGTCATTCAAAATGACCAACCATGAATGACAAGCCATCCAGGCCAAGTTTCCAAAGTATGGTCAAATTACGTTCTTTTCCATGTCAGTGTTACCCAGTGCTTTACCATTTAGTATGTACAGGTGACTTGCATTATTCCTTCCCATATGCGTAACCTTACATTTATCAGTGTTAAACCTCATCTGCCACTTCTCTGCCAAAGCCTCCAACATAGCCAGATCCATCTGTAGCAGTGTACTGTCCTCTGTAGTATATATGGTATACTGTCCTCCTTAGTATATATGTAGTATACTGTCCTCTGTAGTATATATACAGTATACTGTCCTCTGTAGAATATATATACAGTATACTGTCCTCTATAGTATATATATACAGTATACTGTCCTCTGTAGTGTATATACAGTATATTGTCCTCTAGTATATATAGTCTATATATATATATATATATATTATACTGTTCTCTGTAGTGTATATATATATATATATATATATATGTATACTGTATACTGTTCTTCAATATATACATACAGCACACTGTCCTCCGTAGTATATATACACAGTATACTGTCCTCTGTAGTGTATATATAGCATGTTGTCCTCTGTAGTGTATGTACAGTACAGACCAAAATTTTGGACACACCTTCTCATTTAAAGAGTTCTCTGTATTTTCATGACTATGAAAATTGTAGATTCACACTGAAGGCATCAAAACTATGAATTAACACATGTGGAATTATATACTTAACAAAAAAGTGTGAAACAACTGAAAATATGTCTTATATTCTAGGTTATTCAAAGTAGCCACCTTTTGCTTTGATTACTGCTTTGCACACTCTTGGCATTCTCTTGATGAGCTTGAAGAGGTAGTCACCTGAAATGGTTTTCACTTCACAGGTGTGCCCTGTCAGGTTTAATAAGTGGGATTTCTTGCCTTATAAATGGGGTTGGGACCATGAGTTGTGTTGGGCAGAAGTCAGGTGGATACAC
The DNA here is from genome assembly GCA_900303285.1 of Rhinella marina. Lineage (NCBI taxonomy): Eukaryota > Metazoa > Chordata > Amphibia > Anura > Bufonidae > Rhinella > Rhinella marina. Next base: position 73,158 of record ONZH01004458.1, on the reverse strand, counting down.
AGCTGATAGTACTACTGAACAGACTGTTAGAATTTGTATTATGGCAAGAAAAAAGCAGCTAAGTAAAGATAAACGAGTGGTCATCATTACTTTAAGAAATGAAGGTCAGTCAGTCCGAAAAATTGGGAAAACTTTGAAAGTGTCCCCAAGTGCAGTCGCAAAAACCATCAAGCGCTACAAAGAAACTGGCTGACATGAGGACCGCCCCAGGAAAGGAAGACCAAGAGTCACCTCTGCTGCTGAGGATAAGTTCATCCGAGTCACCAGCCTCAGAAATGGCAGGTTAACAGCAGCTCAGATTAGAGACCAGGTCAATGCCACACAGAGTTCTAGCAGCAGACACATCTCTACAACAACTGTTAAGAGGAGACTGTGTGCAGCAGGCCTTCATGGTGGAAACCACTGCTAAGGAGAACACAAGGAATGGACATTAGACCAGTGGAAATCTGTGCTTTGGTCTGATGAGTCCAAATTTGAGATCTTTGGTTCCAACCACCGTGTCTTTGTGCGGCGCAGAAAAGGTGAACGGATGGACTCTACATGCCTGGTTCCCACCATGAAGCATGGAGGAGGAGGTGTGATGGTGTGGGGGGGCTTTGCTGGTGACACTGTTGGAGATTTATTCAAAATTGAAGGCATACTGAACCAGCATGGCTACCACAGCATCTTGCAGCGGCATGCTATTCCATCCGGTTTGCGTTTAGTTGGACCATCATTTATTTATCAACAGGACAATGACCCCAAACACACCTCCAGGCTGTGTAAGGGCTATTTGACCAAGAAGGAGAGTGATGGGGTGCTACACTAGATGACCTGGCCTCCACAGTCACCAGACCTGAACCCAATCGAGATGGTTTGGGGTGAGCTGGACCGCAGAGTGAAGGCAAAAGTGCTAAGCATCTCTGGGAACTCCTTCAAGACTGTTGGAATACCATATCAGGTGACTACCTCTTGAAGCTCATCAAGAGAATGCTAAGAGTGTGCAAAGCAGTAATCAAAGCAAAAGCTACTTTGAAGAACCTAAAATATAAGACATATTTCAGTTGTTTCACACTTTTTTGTTAAGTATATAATTCCACATGTGTTAATTCATAGTTTTGATGCCTTCAGTGTGAATCTACAATTATCATAGTCATGAAAATACAGAAAACTCTTTAAATGAGAAGGTGTGTCCAAACTTTTGGTCTGTACTGTATATATACAGTATATATATATATATATATAAGTATACTGTCCTTTGTAGTGTATATACGGTATACTGTCTTCTATGGTATATACAGACTGTCCTCTTCCGTGTTAATTACTTCGGTTTAGTGTCATCTGCAAAAATTGATATTTTACTGTGCAAGCCTTCTACAAGATCATTAATAAATATATTGAAGAGAATAGGGCCCAATACTGACCCCTGTGGTACCCCAATGGTGATGATCATCTTCCAATACTGATCCCTGTGGAAACCCACTAGTAATAGTGATCCCTCCAATATTAACCCCTGGGATACCCCCAGAAGTAACAGCTATCCCTCCACTAGTGGTACCCCACTAGTAACAGCAATCCTTGCAATATTGCCCCCTAGTAATGAGGACCCTGTCAATACTGACCCCTGTGGTACCCCACTAGTAAAGGAAACCCTTCTAAATCTTACTTCTATGGTACCCCACTAGTATTAGTGATCCCTCCAGTACTGATCCTTGCGGTACCGTACTAGTGATGGTGACCACTCCAATACCAACCTCCCATTAGTAATAGTGACCCCCACCAATACCAAACCATGTGGTTCCTCACTATCAACGGTGACTCCTGTGGCACCCCACAGTGACCCAATCTAAGTATGTACTGTTAATAACCACCCTCTGCCAGTTACCCACATTCACATATTTCCCTGCAGCCCAAGCATTCTCATGTTATGACTAACATTTTATTCAGTATTGAATGATTTGGAGACATTGAATGCTTTGACATCCAAACACTCACCCCGGTCCAGTCTAGAACCTTCCTCCTCGTAGAGGCTGACCAGATTAGCTTGACAAGACCGATCCCTCCTACATTACAAATCAATATAGACTTGTCATTTTGCCCAGATGTCCCACAGCCTTTATAATAAGGCTAATTTCACAAGTTTGGCTGCTCGCCCTATTGGCATGAGCTGATTCACAGCCCGAGATGAGTCAATGAGCTTTTGGCTGCTTAAAGGCGAGCTGCAGGCTGCCAGGAGCACCGTAGGCTTCTCTGCTTTGAAGAGACACCGTGATCGGGGAGAAAAGGATTACGACGTGGAATGTCAAATGCTCTGGGAAAGTTTTCTAAACACTTTATGGAGTTTGTGCAACATTGCAGAGTTGATTTCCAGGAGAGGTACAAGGAGACAGAAGGGGATTATAAAACAAGCAGATTACTGAGATAAACTGTTGTGTGAACAGGTTCAAACGATTGCACAGCCGCTCTTAATAATCACAGGCCGGTACACAGAGGGCCGTTCATTTCACTAATTCTGGAGCTATGAGTGCACTAAATCACCACTGAACGCTCATATCAGTGCCTCCGATTGTGAATAACCAGCCAGTCTCTGGTGTGTGAAGAATCCTCTATGTTCTTCTTAAGGGGAGTCTGTCAGCACCTCAATAGCACCACGGCTGGTAGGATTGCCACCACATATTATAATCATACCGTTAGATGCCAAATCCTATCTTGCTACAGTGGGGAAAAAAAGTATTCAGTCAGCCACCAATTGTGCAAGTTCTCCCTCTTAAAAAGATGAGGTCGGCCTGTAATTGACATCATAGGTAGACCTCAACTATGAGAGACAAAATGAGAAAACAAATCCAGAAAATCACATTGTCTGATTTTTAAAGAATTTATTTGCAAATTATGGTGGAAAATAAGTATTTGGTCAATAACAAAAGTTCATCTCAATACTTTGTTATATATCCTTTGTTGGCAATGACAGAGGTCAAACGTTTTCTGTAAGTCTTCACAAGGTTGGCACACACTGTTGCTGGTATGTTGGCCCATTCCTCCATGCAGATCTCCTCTAGAGCAGTGATGTTTTGGGGCTGTCGCTGGGCAACACGGACTTTCAACTCCATCCAAAGGTTTTCTATGAGGTTGAGATCTGGAGACTGGCTAGGCCACTCCAGGACCTTGAAATGCTTCTTATGAAGCCACTCCTTCGTTGCCCTGGCGGTGTGCCAACATACCAGCAACAGTGTGTGCCAACCTTGTGAAGACTTACAGAAAACGTTTCACATCTGTCTCATCTTTTTAAGTGGGAGAACTTGCACAATTGGTGGTTGACTAAGGCTCCTTTCACACTAGCGGCAGCACGGATCCGGCAGGTGAAGGGTCCCACCGAATCCGTGTTGCCGCAGGTGCACGTGTGGGGCCGAAACCGCGCTCCAGCCCCACACGTGTCAGACACTATGAGGAGGGGGGGTTACTTACCTGTCCCAGCAGCTCCCAACCTGTCCCAGCTCCGGACCTGACCAGCGACGAGGAGGAAGACGGCGCACACAAGGGTAAGTTTCCCCACAGCGCCCCCTGCTGGAGGGAGGGGAAAGTGCAAGGTGACGGATCCGTCATGAACTCCATTGAAAGGGGACGTAACCGTTTACCATTGTGTCACACCGAACGGATCCGTCCCCTTTGACTTGCATTGGGGGTCATTCCGGATCCGTCTTGATGCGGATGCCTGGACCGGAGAGCAAAACGCAGCATGTTGCGGTTTGCTCTCTGGTCTGGAGACTGAAGAGAACTGAACGGAATGCATTTAGGAGCACTCCGTTCTCTCCAGTTCAGTTTTGTCCCCATTGACAATGAATGGGGACAAAACGAAAGCGTTTTTTTCCGGTATTGAGCCCCTATGACAGAACTCAATACCGGAAAATGAAAACGCCAGTATGAAAGTAGCCTAAATACTTTTTTCCCCACTGTATCTCCAAGAAATCAACCTTTCATTTGTATGCAGATTAGCAGTCAAGTACACCATAGCGCAGACCCTCCAAGTGCTTCCTCCTCTTGCTTGAGTTACAGGGTCAGGCTTCTCCCACCTCGTCGCGCCTGACCCTGAAATCCTGCTCCTGAGCCATTAGTTCAAACCTTCGTGCATGCCCAGCCTGGCCTCAAGGAACTGTACATGTTTGAGCTACCAGCACATGTAAAGTAATGGTTGGTATTATTAAGGGAGGTTCTCAGTGGTAGGAAGATGTGTGCCCAAACAGACTCTCAAATTCTCAGGCAGTAATTGAACTTATTTTATTAGTATTTCCAGCAATCACCCATGGAGGTCGACACTAGTCCACACATTGCTTGGCCGGGACCAAGGTCCAAGATGGGCCGAAATCCTAGTGATGGCTTCCATGCGTGATTGCTGGAATTATTAATAAAATAAACTCGATTACTGCATGAGAATTTGAGTTCCATGATTACTTTCTCTATGTAAACTACCAGGGCAGGCGAAGGATTTCAGGGCTAGGCAGGATGAGGAGAAGAAAGCCTGACAATGTCAATCAAGCAGGAGAGTTAGGTGCTTGGAGGAGAAAGGGACAGATCTATGGTGCACCAAGCTGCTTAGGCCCTCCCGTGGTGCACTTGAGTGCTAGTTTACCTGTGAATTAAAATGCAATTTTCATAAGATTGCAGAACCGGATTTTGCATCTTATAATGTGGAGCCATTTTTGGGCTGACTGATTCCCTCTGCTTTGGACAATCCCTACTTGTTGGGACCCTTGAAAATAAGTTGATCACAAAATGTCCCTCTCCTGGGACCCCAGTGATCGTTTTTTATCTGATGTAAGATGTGACAGAGCAGACTCAGCAGTACTAAGAGGACCCCCTGGACCCGTCCCAAATGCGTGAAATGACAAGCGCGCACATTCCCATGCTGGCAAGCCAGAGCAATGCCACTCCTTTATCTTACCGATATGGCCACAAAGGGACCTAGCAACCCTGCTCGTGGCCTCCACCCACATGGGGAACATGGTGCCCCTGCACCCTTGCACTTGGATGTGGTATGGTTGCTCCAATACCTACCTTAATATAACATCTGTGGCTGCACGGCAATAAACAAAATAGACGATACTCATATGAGGAACTCTTAAGCTGCCCATACACGTTCAATAGCTCTTGGCCGAACGTCCAACTTTGGGCCAAAAGATGTCTCTCCCAACTCTTTCCTGGCTTCACCAATTCGGCTCGGCCGAACGTGTGTGTCTGCTATGGGGAGAGCAAGGAAAGCCTCTGCCAGGCACTTCTGGTGGTGGCTTATTTCCCTGGAAAACAAAAGGATCGGGTGAAAATATTAATTAGGCCTGATCCTTGTCTCCCCTGACATCATCTGTGGGGGAGAATCGTAAGCTCCCAACACACATTAGTGAGAATTTATAATGTGTGTGGCTGGCTTTACTCCTTACAGATAAACCTGGCTGTAAACTCTCTATTTGACTGCAGCACCACCACAGGAGAAATGGAGCATTACACAGTGTCCATTAATATCATACCTCCAGAGATGGGATGATCTTTTTAACTGAACAGTGTCCCCATTAACCCACAATTCACTTATAGGATGTAATAGGGTTTTGTAACCTGGACAACCACTTTTATAAATGGCAGAACCCAAGTGCATTGTTTTCTCTTCTCAGTTATCTATTCATGGTTAGTAAAGGTCTCGCTAAAAAGAAAGAGGACTAGAGTGTTGTTCGGCTTTCCACATAACTCCATAATGTAGTAGCATAACATCTAGAGACATCTTCCTCTGAAGGGTTCTTCTTGTACCATTTTGTGGGACAGTCAGAGGAAAGTCCAATTTCACATGGAGTTTTCATAACTTCCACACATGCGGGCTAGCCTATTTCTAGGGTCAACGTTGGTCCTATTGGCTGGACCCCTGCAGATTAGAGTTTTGTGACATGTCCTATTGACATGTCTTATTGACATGTCATCAAACTCATGGGGAGCGTCTTCTGAGAGTGGTGTCAGTCTGCCAATTTCAGGACATGGATGGTCTTTCGTATCTAAGATGAGCAAAGTAAACTGTAGAATCTGGACCTAAATGGAGTAAAGAAAACAACTGATAGTACAAGGGGTTTTCCAGGATCATAAAAACATGGCTGTTTTCTTCCAGAAACACCCCAACACCTGTCCAGGTTGTTTTCAGCATTTGAAGTGTACAAGGCTGAACTACAATAGTGCAGACATGGGCTGGCGTTGCACTGTTTTTGACAGAAGGAAGCCATTTTTTAGGGTTATACAACCTCTTTAAGAAGAGGAGTGAGTTTTGTTAACTAAAGCAGGTAAATAATGATTATACGGCCTACGGTCTACTAATGAGAATAGTTTGTATGTTTGTTTATGAAGGAAATCCAGTTTACAGAAAAAAAAATGTACCTACTGAGAAAAAAACTGAAAATGGTGGATGATTGGAAGGAGATCTGTTCGCTTTTACAAAAGAGACTTGAATTCTAATGTTTTCCAAAATGGGCCAGAAATTGTGAACTATAAAAAAAACAAAACGTATAATAAGTTCATGAACAGGCCTAGTACAGTGCCATACATAGTCCCTACAGGTTTGTATTACACATCTGTTGTTACTTGTTTCAGTGGCGGTCTCAGCCAATGGCTTTGTCCAGGGCTAGGCAACCATGCTCCCCATTCCTACACTCTTCTGTGGCTTTGTTGAGTTGTCTCTGACTCAGATCCTGACTTTGGCATCATTTTTGGAGTCTGCTCCTGCCTAGACTTTTAGATATGTTGCTTGCCACATGTTGTCCTGCTCTTGGTCTTGGTCCCTGGTCTGTCTTCTGACTGTGGTTCCATCTCCAGCTTGGTGCACCCTGAATGCTTTTCTGGTGATGACCCCTGGCCACATTCCTGGCTATACTACAGTTCCATCATTTTCATCAGTCTATTCTGGTGACTGTGACCATAATCCAACTAGGAGAGGCCATATTTAACGGTTGATGGCTCTGAATCACAGGATAACGAAACAATAATACACACCCCATTCAGAAAACATGGTGTCTTCTTGAGAATATTTGCTGTGCCTTCAGCATTTATATTTTTGTACATTTACTGCTTCTTCTGATTGTATTGTACAGGTGAATACATTGGCTCGAAGGTTCTTCTGGTTGCAGTCCATAAAATTGTTCATTTTTAAAGCTCTGGAAGTTTCCAGTAACATCAAGTGAGGCAAGAACACAGTTATCCTACTAGAATGGAACGGCAAGAAGACAGGTTTTGGGCTCTTTCGCATCTGCACTATTTTTTTCTCTTCTTCTGCTCCATTATAGGAGCAGAAGAAGAAGTCACAAAATAGACAAATGGGGTGTAAAATCAGACTGGTTTGAATAGAACCTGCTTAGTTGCCCCTAGAAACCAATCTGATTCCTCCTGTCGTTTTTCAGAGCTCCTTTTGAAAGGTGGAATCTGATTGGTTGCTATGGGCAACTAAGCCAATTCTACTTTATACCAGTTTGATAAATGACTCCAAAAATCTGTAAAGCACATGGTAAAAAAAAATAATTTTATGGTCCATTCTTGGAGGTCACGTTTGGCTTCTGGATGGTCAGTTGTGCTAATGATGACATTGAGAATTTATATTCGCTTCAGCACAATCAAAAGGTGAAAATTTTTACATAAGCAGCGTCCTTCAGTGGAGACCAGCAGCCATGTAAACAGCTGGCCGGGGAGGACCAGCTCTGTCTTGGGATTCATAATTCACTTTCTTACATTGCAGTCCTATCAGGTTCCTCGTGTGCCGTAAAACTACAGGTGTAAATTCTTCCAAGGAAAGACTTTTACTGTGTCCACCGGGTCTGTTAATAAGGCTTCATTTTGATACCTGATCAATGTGCACGGTTGCAGAACAATACAGTAAAAATGACATGTGGACCACAACGAGTAAGGAGAAAAGTCACAGAGGAAGAAGTCCGCTCCATAAAGGTATACTGACACTCGTGTGCGGAGGAGAGATTTGTGGCACCTTGTAATCTCCACAAAGCAGGAAAAACATGTAAGAAGTAATACAACAACCACATCTCTGGATAAGGAAGAAAAATCCCAGACAGCAATAATACTAATCTATGGCCAAGACCTGAAAGGTCTTAGGTGCAACTCCAACCTCTAAACTCCTAATGTTATGACCCTGACAAAGAAACTGTTCTCTAAGAGGGGACATCCTCTGTGCCTGGAGGAAAGAAGGTTTGTACAAAAACATAGAAGAGGATTCTTTACGGTAAGAGCAGTGATACTATGGAACTCTCTGCCTGAGGAGGTGGTGATGGTAAGTTCACTAAAAGAGTTCAGGAGGGGCCTGGATGTATTTCTGGAGGGTAATAATATTACAGGTTATAGTTACTAGAGATGGGTCGTTGATCCAGGGAGTTATTCTGATGTCTGATTGGAGTCGGGAAGGAATTTTTTCCCCTAAAGTGAGGAAAATTGTCTTCTACCTCACAGGGGTTTTTTTTTGCCTTCCTCTGGATCAACTTGTAGGATAACAGGCTGAACTGGATGGACAGATGTCCTTTTTCGGCCTTATAAACTATGTTGCTATGTTAATTTTATTATTATTTTATAATGGTTATGATTGGCTCCTCTCTCCAACTCAATACACCATCTGACCCATTTACCCTAACCATTCCACTGGTTGGGTAACACTTGTTTGGTTCCTTGGAGACCACAACACCCTGACCTTACCTAACCTAAATCCCATTAATCCCTAACATAAATCCCATGCATTTCATCAATGAACTATTTTGTGACGGCCCAAGTCAGGTTTCTGCAGGGGTTGTAGTTGCGATCCAAAGACCATGGGGTAGTTCTTATACCACTGAAGTATTGTGGCAACTGCATAAGGTGACACAGGACAAACTTACTACAAGGACTCCAGCAATTTTGGTCCTGAAGCTGTTTAGCCACATCATGACATTAGGTCCAAGTGTGGTGGTGCCCGTTGTTGAAGAGGACCCAACCTGGAAATGAGCATGGATAAAAATGTAGTCTGTTCTGAGGTTTGAATTTGCTTTGTTGCAGGTGAGGACTGCGAACTTAAAGTGGCCCTGGAAAAAATACTAAAAGTGGCCCCTTTTCAAATCGGTTCCAAATTGATGGAAGGCCGGGCCAGCAGTACCATATTGTGGCATTATACCACCCCAACAGAGCCAAATACCACAGTCCATCACAAACTACTGCCAGCAGCACAAAATACATCCCCAAAAACTTCCACTGACGGCTGTGAGGAGGGCCCAGGTGGCCTTCAGGGCATCGGCCCACCGGGAAATTTCTCTGTAAGGTCTATGGCCAATCCGCCCCTGCTTTGTTGTCTTGACTGGGGGTCCAGAACTCCAGATTTATTAAAGGGTCTAGCCTGGGGTGTGTAGTCATCTTTATGTCTACTTTGGGGTTTAAATTCATTTGGGGTCTGATTTTTAAAAGGGGTTTATCATCTCAGTCGCATCTGTCTCCAGAACGGTGACAAGCACCTATCTCCAGAATAGGCCCCTGAAAGTGAGGGAGAGTGCACCGCATATGTACTTGTGTTGTGCTCGCCATTCATTTCTATGGGAGTTCCAAAAATAGTGAAATTAGCGCACTTGGCTATTAGCCGAAGTCTTATAGAAATTAATGGAGAGCGCACAATGCAAACGCAGCCAACACTCCATGCACCTTTATGGGACTGCCGGAAATAGCCAAGTTATTTTCAAAACTCCCATAGAAGTGAAGAGAATGGCTGCAGATGTGCAGCTGCCCTCTGTTCCTTCATGGGGTTCTGTTCTGCAGATAGGAGCAGGTTCCAGAGGTGGGACCTGCACCTATCTTGCATTGGTGGCATATCCTAGTGATATGATTTGATGTATACTCAAATATGAGTTATACAAGGTGAAATTTTGTCATAGATAGCGAGTAGGGGGGACTCGAGCTAAACTTTTGAACCAGGGTCCATGAGACCTCAGCTATGTCCTTAAAGTGTCAGTCAACATCTCATTTTGAAGATCTATAAAACTAAATTAGGGATGAGCGAACCGAACTGTAACGAACCAGATTCGTTACGAACTTTCCCAAAAGTTCGGTTCGTCACCGAACCGAATTTTGAGATAGTTCGGAACGAATCTGGTTAAAATAACGGCGACGCAAAATATACGCATATTTATTGAGAATGTACGCTAATGCGTACATATTCAGTTAAGTAGCGTACAATTGACAACGCTACACTGTATGTTCGTTACTTGAGTAGGAATGTTCGCAGACGCAGTGTATGCGTACGCTAATGCGTACATATTCAGTTAAGTAGCGTACCTTTGACAACGCTACACTGTATGTTCGTTATTTGTGCGGGAATGATCGCATTAGCGTACGCATTAGTGTTAATTCTCAAATATGCGTATATTTTGCGTCGCCATTGTTGAAGTCACTTGGTTTTTTTCCACTTTTTTCATTTTAATAGCAACTGCAAGTAAACGAAACTATACCCTATCTGACTCCCATTATTGTAGAAGCAATTATTCAGCCGTTATAGCAAGGTTCGTTTTAGGTTCGGTTTGTACGAATCCGAAATTCAAGAAAGTTCGCCGAAGCGAACCGAACCGAACTTTTCAAAAGTTCGCTCATCCCTAAACTAAATATTTTTTTGAACCTGGTTAGGTCTAAAATAATAAAATGGACCTCATGTGTTGCACATTTAACTTCACTTTTTAGAAAATAAATCTCACCTCAACTTTTTCAGTGCCCAATTTTTTGTGAGAATGTTTTGACCCATGAGGCCCGATGAGATTTTCCTTCCACAGCCCATGATGTCAGACAGTGTCAGAAGTTGGGCTCACCAGAGAAAATGATTCTGATGGTCCAAACTCAAAGACTGCTAAGGCTACTTTCACACTAGCGTTAGCACGGATCCGGCACCTAAAGGGTGCCGACGGATCCGTGCTAACGCTATACATGTGTGGAGCCGGAGCAGCGCTCCGGCCCCACACATGACACACATTAAAACAACACACAGGCTACATACAAACAAACATACAGACATACATACAAACATACAGACATACATACATACTCACATACTCCCGGGACGCCGGCAGAACGTCTTCACGCGCCTCCTGCGCGCAGTGATGACGATTCCCCACAGCGCCCTCTGCTGGGCGCAGTGGGGAAATGTCATCGCAGCGCGCAGGAGGCGCGTGAAGACGTTCTGCCGGCGTCCCGGGAGTATGTGAGTATGTATGTATGTATGTATGTTTGTTTGTATGTCTGTGCGTATGTATGCCGGATCCGGAATGACCCCCCATTGGAAATCAATGGAGGACAGATCCGGATTACTGGTGTGTCCACACCAAACGGATCCGTCCCCATTGACTTGCATTGGGGGTCATTCCGGATCCGTCTTGGTGCGGATGCCTGGACCGGAGAGCAAACCGCAGCATGCTGCGGTTTGTCCTCCAGTCTAAAGACGGAACGGAATGCTTTCAGGAGCATTCCGTTGTCTTCAGTTCAGTTTTGTCCCCATTGACAATGAATGGGGACAAAACTGAAGCGTTTTTTTCCGGTATTGAGCCCCTATAACGGAACTCAATACCGGAATTTAAAAACGCTAGTGTGAAAGTAGCCTAAGGGACCTGGGCAACAAAAGTATGTGGGTCTCTTTTATGTGAAAGTTGGTTTGTTGAGTGAGGCACTTATCATAGAGCTTCTTTATGGCTAGTTGTATAATGATGTACCAGATTGTTATCCACCAGTGACAGGCATGACAATTTAAACATTTGTTTGCATGCAATAAAGTAGACATCAGGACCCTTGTGTATTCTTGATAAGATAGTAGTGGGCCTCTTTTCCTACTGGGCCCTGTTCAGCCTCACCTATTGTAGGTCGACCTTGATCTTATTCCAAGATCAGATGCAAATTAAATTGTCTTTTGCTAGACCCTCGTGGTCCTATTTTATTAGGGATTCTTTATTGTGTCAGAGCTTGGGCCTGCCGCAGGATCTCTTGGTACTCTGGAGGGCCAGTCCAACCCTGAAGACATTATAGGTTATCCAACTTTAAACTTTTTTGTGAGACCCCTTCCGAGAGGCCAGACACGCGGTGGGGTCCCCACTGTTGGGTTCCGACTACAAAACTCCACGGCCTCCTCTGTAGGTCCTGGGCATCTGAGAATCAGCATCCTGTTGACAGGGTCTCATGTTACCACAGTGGCCAATGACTGGCCGCAGCATTGACATGTCACCCATGTGGTATGTCACTGGGTCATGTGCTACACAGGTGACAAATCACCTCTTCGGCCAGTGATTGGCAACAGCAGTCACTTGTCACCCCATCAACAGGATGTTGATTCCGAGAGACCTTGGACCTGCAGAGACGGCCATGGAGTGATGGAGGTTAGCAGAGACCGGGAAAGTATGTACCCCATCACAGGTCTGGCCACTCTGAAAGGGTCTGATAAAACAGTTTAAATCTGAATAACCCCTTTAATGCCAAAGACAGTAAAACATGAAAGATGTTCAGTTTTCCAGATCCATTAACAAACAGAAGTTAAGATCTCAAAAAAAATGAGGCCATTTAGCACATGCCGTTAGTGCACTAATTTGCTGAATTACACAGTCCCGTATACTTTCCTCTGTCTAACACCTAATTAACTAACCTTGTTGATGCTGATCCAATTAACTTATCAGTAAAGGCCTTGTGACCTTTCCTTTCACCTCGGGCCTGGGAATAGTCTGTTACGTCTTACGTCAATTGTAATGTATCGCTGTCAACAGAGACCGACCAATGGGATCAGAATTAACATGACATTGGCCTACAACTGAGGATTGAGTGGTTAAGTAATAAAACTAATAATGTATATTATCCTTAATTACATTTAGAGGTTGTCCATTTCCAGATGTGTCAGCATCTCCTCCATGAATATTAAGTAAATCTCCTTGATCCTATTATGTGAAGTCGAGAGTCACCAGCTACCATGGTTCTTGCCGCAAGTTTGCCTCATAGTAATTGTCAGATCAGGGACAAGGAACCAATGACTGATGTTTGGATCAGCTCACTTGGTCTCAATAGTCAATCAGCCTTAGATCTTATTTTTGGTCCATTGGTTTGTATCATAATTCATTTGTATTCTGTTATCTCATTAAAATTCAAAATGGCTTACATTTTTGGGTTACTCAAGGTCATGTTCATAGTAGTCTGACTAGAGCAACCCAAAATGCTTTAAATAGGGTTATCCCACAAAAAGCATTTATCTTCTATCTATAGGTCCATTGAAGCTCCTCCATAACACTGGACTGAGCGCCCGTTCTAGTGATTGGTGTAAGTCCCCATCGGTGGCGCCCGGAGCTATCATACATTCATTACTTTAGATAGATGAGTAATGCTTTTTCTGGGTTGAACCCAGAAATAACACTTTTCTTGGATGGCTAACCCATTAAGATTGAATTCATATTAAACCCAGAAGCTTGATTTTTTTTTGAGTCGTCCATGAGATGGTTTGTGTTATTGGTCTCTCAGTATCTATAATAAAAGATGGGATAGGAAGCCTAGTTCTTTAATGGCATTCTATTGAACGCATCTGCAGTGACCGACCAGGGAGATGCAGGGTGGGAGGAGTGGTCTATGCTGGTGGTTGTTGTACTCACAGATTACAATGGCAATCCCCATCCTGATCTCTCCCTTGGCAGTGAATGTAGGGTACACCCTTTCTTCCTTCAGGACACTCCCTGGAGTAAGGGCTCTTGCCTGGTGTTAGGTGAGGTGCCCTTGATGTTAGGTGTTTGTCTGAGGGCAAGAGTGCAGGTGCAGGTATCAAACTTATAGTTTCAAGGTAAATCACACAATGGCAAAGTGTAGGCAGCAACAGTGATGAAGGTTGCAGTACTCCCAGTTTCTCTCTACACTCTCCAGTATTTTTCAAGTAACCTTGACATTAGAGATGAGTTAATCTATTCGCCGTGTCGTAGATTCGATACAAAACTCGGAAATTTTTTACACCGAAGCAAATCCGAGTATTTTCAGATTCGCTTTGGGAGATTCTTCTTAAATTTTTGTACGCTAACGCTATGTACACCTCATATAATTTGTACGCTAATGCTACGCATCTGATAATTTGTACGCTAATGTGTACATATTCAGTTAAGTAGCGTACTTTTACTGTATAGTCGTTCTTTGTGCGGGCTTAGACATTAATACGCTAAAGCTTCGTACGCACTTTGCACACTCAGGCGTAAGTATTCACGGGAATGTTCGCAGAACACGACAGAATAACGAAGGATTTGTACGCAGCTTCGACCGAATAGCTTCGTATTAAGTACTAATCTTTTTAAAAATTCAACAACATTCAGCTAAGCGAATTTTGGATGATTCGCTCATCTCTACTTGGCATGTTATAAAGTTCTTGGTAACATTCTTTCTACAATTCTCAGACTGAAGGGTGCAGATTAAGATTCAGGTGGCCAACCTGGATCCTAGTGGAGTAGGTGCTGAACGGAGAGTTGCCTCCCACATCAGTCACATTCCAGATACATTATCCTGCACAACCTTGTTGGATTCAGACCTTCTGAGGGTGGCTGTTCTTCTCTCTTGAGCACTTTGATGTAGCTGATGTTCTTTAGCTGTAGAAGTCTCAGATATGGTGATTCTCTGGAACTTGAGGCCTTGTCCGCAGAGTTTCTCCCACACACACCTGTCCTCTTGCTCTGCTTAGACTATACTTTCTCCAAACAAGGAGGCAGACCAAAGTCCATCTCCTCATCAACCCAACCTGTAAACAAAGGTTTAACCATTTAATTGCCTGTATACTTGCCATTGGGTTAAAAATAACAAAGCTAAAAAAGTATTTGAACCATAGTTTGAACCATAAATCAGAAACTTTCACTAGGTAACAGGAGGTTAAGTGCTTTTAAATATAAATGAACTTTTGCAATGCCCTCCTGTGGTACTGTACACCACCATTACTTCCATCCTTTCATTCCCTCATGTTTCTCTTTATTTTCTTTATTATTCTCCACACAAAAATGTGGGTCACCTGCTAGGAATTCACAAGCACCTAGAAAAAGAGTTCCTCTATTGTCTTCCCAAAGCACTCAACTCTTGTTACTCCACTAATTCCTGACTTTGAACCCTGGCACTTGTGGATGAAGGCTTGACGATCTAATCAGTGATAAGCACTTGTGTGACTCCAAGAAGTGTAAAGACTGAGAGTAAAGCAGATCACACAAATTAAAGTCTTTTCAACACATCTCACCCTTTTGACCAAGGTCCACCAATAGTATCACAAGTGCTGGCTTTTTTGACCGATACTCTTTTATTCTACTCACTGTTGGGTGATGCTGGGGGTGTCTGGAAATTTTAGGCTGGTCATAGACATTAGAAAAATTTCAGCAAACCATCTATGGTCCTGATCAGATTATCGGGGGAAGGATTTTACCATGATTATCCTTTTCTTCTCACCAGAGATAAGATGTCAACATTGAGAACAAATTTGTTTGTGGGTTCCATCTCACTTATACATGCATGCCTCATCCGAGTATACATTTGTTCTCAATGATGACATCTTATCTCTGGTGAGAAGAAAAGGATGAGCATGGTAAATCCACCATCCTTCCCCAGATAATCCAATATTGGTTTGGTGAGAGTCAGGACCATAGATGATTGGCTGACATTCAGGTAATCTGTTAAATCTGTAAATCTGTTATTTATGCCACATTGGAAACCAGGGCTACATTGACCTAAAGATTACTTTTATCTATGTGCTTCTAGTCATTGTCTACAGTTGTCTAGATAATGTACTAGAGGCCTTAAAGCCCTTTTAGACGGGCCGATTCTTCTCCCTGCCCGAGCGCCGATCAGCGATATCGGCGCTCGGGCAGGGAGCCTTTACACGGCCCGACGAATCGAGCGCCCGGCCGCACGAGTGATCGCTGTATCGCTCGTGCGGCCGGGAAGCTCCATACTGTCAGGCGCACATCGCCTGTTTACACAGGGCGATGTGCGCCCGACAGATTGGATCTTTTGGTTTCTACAAAAGATCCAATCAGCCGACGAACGAGCGTTTTGCTCGTTCGTCGGCTGATTAGGGCCACTTTTACACGGGCCGATTATCGGCACTAGCGTTCCTAGGAACGATTTTTCGGCCGATAATCGGCCCGTGTAAAAGGACCTTTAAAAATAATCCTGAGTGCCATTTTGTAGGGTTGTCACTTCCGTCTCCCTCCAACTCCCATACAGAAGATACTTTATGAAAAGCGCAGCCATGGTCAGAACAAACAGATTACGTCACATATAGGCATTCATTTTATCATGGGTTGCTCACCACTTTCAAAATTATAATAGGACTGGTGCAAATATGGATGGTTCTTCATTACTGCCATTTCTGACCAACTGACTCAAGAGAAGAATGTGGTCTCCTTGCGATATATTCTACCTAGTCTCCTTGCGATATATTCTACCTAGAGGTATGTTGATATCTCGAAAAGGCGTAGGGAGTATTGCCACATCTCCTGTCTTACATGCTTCCTTTCGTAGGAGATTTCATACAAGGCCTCAGTCGTGAAGATCTCCTTTACATAGAAAACAGAAAAATGTTTTTAAAAAAAATTGAAATGAGCTTGAATAAAATCTGACAAACAACTTCTAAAAACTTTAGAAGCCTTAGAGTGAATTGGTTGTAATTGGGCACGTGTACGGAGACAAACAAAACAAATGACTTCCTCCGTCGTGCTACCTGCTCAGGTCTATGCGCACTTGATGACATTCATATGCCCATTAATTTTAAGGCCTAAAATTTAACACCATCTTCTAATGAGCTGGGAAAAGTCACACCTCGGCCGATGGCCCTGCAGGGGGTGGAGGGGGGATCATTCAAAAGAAGTCAAACCCTTCTTTCTTTTTACTAGGGAGGAAATAAGACATCAGGGAAAACAAGCTGAGGCTCAGACATCTGCAAACATCTCTGTGTGCTGACCTGTGCTTGTCCAAGAGTGAAAGGCAATGAACACCCGTGCGAGGAGCTCGCCTCGGCACTGTTTGCTAAAACACCAATATCTGATTAACACAAGCAGAGACCAGGATTTTCATCACTAATGTCAAGCAAAGGAGATTTCATTTAGTTACTTAACACGGTCATTAAAGGACCTGCAAAGTGTGTCCGGGTCAATGTGATGGAGAAGGAAAGTGACAGGAATAAATCTGAATGGATTTCTTGGTACTGTGCACGATTAAATGCAATCTGTCTCTTTAACTCTAAAGGCTCCCATACACATTAGTATTGTTGGCCCAACCCACCAAGAATCATTGGTTTGGTTGAAAGTTTAATGGGTATGGGGAGCTCCTGACTCTTTCCGGGCAGATGATGCCCATGGATAAAAGTATAGGGAGAACTGAATTTATTTGCTTGATCCATTTCTTCTCCTGGGAGATAGGTACTGCCAGAAGTGTCTGACGGGGGCTAAACACATACCTGCTGGGGAGAATCAACCGTGTGTGGGGGGTAGTCATGAAGAAATCGGGAGAGATAAGTGTTGGTTCAACAATCTCTCGGCTATTGAATATGTATGCCATGGGGGCAATTTTTTATTATTGCATGGTACGAATTTTGAGCTAAAAATATATATTTTTTCAATTGATCTTTATAAAATATTTTGAGCCCCTTGAGATTCTCCCTTGAGATACTAGCAGGCTCTGTGTTTTTACTGTGCTCCATCAGGCAGCTCAGCTGATGGCTTGTTATCTCCAAAACACTCATTATAGCTTAATTCTTATCGTACTCATAAGAATGTGGCTTAAATAATTGTTTATGACCTTTTAGTAATTTAGAGATAAGGTTAGATGACTGGCACAAAGTGAAAGTCTAAGGCCCCTTGCACACCTGCGGCAGGGGACTCCGGCAGGCTGTTTCGGAGTACTTTTGTTCCGGCTGCCTCTCGGGAGGGGTTGCCTTGCTGCGGCCGGATCAGCGGCCCACCCCCATTACAGTGAACGGGGCCGGAACTACGCTCCTGCGGCAGCACGGATCCGGCGGGCTATTTACCCACCGGAACAGTCTGCCGGAGTCCCATGCCGCAGGTGTGAAAGGGGCCTAAGTATGATTCACACAGCTAGACAAAAAGTTAACCATTTGTGACAGAATGGCTGAGTATTTTTTTTAATAAAGGCCAATTGAAAAAAATTATTTTAGCCTAAAATTAGTACTTTGCAATCTTAAAAAAAAAATGACCCATGTTCAAGTTGGCCATGAACATTAGAATTAGACTGGCCTCCTGACTCTCACCCATTGTCAGATATTGTGGAGAGGAAGATCAGGCTGTTGGATTTCAATGTGCACAATCTTTTTATTCTCAGGGATATATTGTGAACGTGAGACTCTCACATTTATATGGTCAGCTTAGGTACCCCAGGTCTTTTAAGGTGACCGTGAAACAATCATGTTTTGTCTTTCCAAGACTTCCCAATACATGATGTTGTAGAAAGTTCAGGCACCCTCCTGCAACTTTGAGCCTCATATAAATATTCTACTCATGAGCATCAACATGACAGATGCAATAACAGAAAACACTGAACCATGGAGAAACTGAATTTGCAAACTAAGGCAGGACCTTCTAGAGAAACACTTCGTAGGGTCAACAGAAGTTGAAACTATATTGATGGTGCTGCGGCCAATGTGAACTTTGGTGTGGTCTACTGACTACTATTGACCTATCTTTTACCTGTAGGTTTCTCCAAAGAAGGGAAGCAGTAGACTATAGTTGGGGATCATGATCTGGAGAGCACCCAGTGGAAAGATCATTCCTCAGTAAAGAGTAAAGACAAGTTCTGCCTCAGTCTGTACATCTAAGGGTTATCCTGGTGAAACTGTTTTTTATATTTTCCGAACTGGATGGACTAAATTAGCTTGCGAAGAAGATGACAGGTCATGTTCCTGCAGTCAGTTAATGGTCACATGCACAACCCATTGAGCAACCATTACTCCAGTCATGGGCTTATTAACCTCTAGACACGAGTAATTGTTGAAGGATATTGGGTTTATATAAAGCACATACTATACATGCTGTGATTCTGAGGAAGCATCGAAAATATGACCGTCAACGGAGATGAGATTGAAGTCTTCTGTAGAAAACACTTTACCAAATCTAGCAAGAAATGGATCGCTGGACATTCAGTTGGACTTGATCCTAATGAAAATAAGAATTCAAACATGAGGATCCCAAATCTGATATTATTACTCTTGTTTGTTCTCATCAAGACTGCAATGTCTGTGGTCAGAGAATAACCTCCAAATCTTTTTTTTTTTTTCCAGAATTCTTGTATTTCTGGGCAGTACTAAAGATGGGTTTACAAAGGCCAACCAGAAAGACAATTGTCAGGGACGAAGCGTTCCTTCCCGACAGTCGGCTTCTCGTTCAGTGGAGGAGACACATTTACAGGCAGTGATCTCCTTCATAGTCTGAGGAAGAGGGATGGCTATTGGTATCTCTCATACAGCTGCAATGTTTTTGGGCAGCAGATCGCTGTTTAGACCGCATGATGATCGATGTGCCTGCACAAACGATAGCGTTTCACTCATTCACCGGGTGATCAGCGGCACATTTAGTTGGGCAGATTGTGGGGAACGAAAATCTGGCTGACAATCGAGCCATGTAGCTTTAGATCAAACTAATATCTCCTAGTAGTATGGGTCAGGTCATTGTTAGAGATGAGCGAATCATCTAAAATTCGCTTTGCCGAATGTTCGTCGAATTTTTTTAAAAAGATTTGTACTTTCAACTAATCTATTCTGCTGAATCTGTGTAGAAATCATACGTTATTATGTGGTGTTTTGCGAACATTCGTGCACTAATAACGAATGTACAGTTGTCAACGGTCCGCAACTTATGTGAACACGTACGCATGAGCGTACAAATTGTGTAAGAATCCTCAGTGTACTATTGTCTAGCGATTACGTAATACGCAGGGACGCACAACGCTAGGCTTTGCTGGAGTGGAATGGTGGAGCAGGAGGAACGCTCTGAGTCTGACCGCTGGCTTGATATGGATACTGTATCAGCAGATGACAGCAGATCATACGGCTGAGACTGAGATGACCGTGCCATCCACTACACTACCTCATCCACTTTCTCCTCCAATACAATTTTGCGCCTTGGTAGGTTAGTCTGGTGGAACAACGGCAAAGTATTGCGAATTCTACAAGTAGAAGCTCCGGCTACAGGTCCTTTGGCACTTCTGCCCTGTGCCACCTTCTCCTTTTTTTTTGGAGCTCGAGGTCTGGCTGGAACTGGACCCCTTTTGCTTTTCCATGACAGACATTTTCACTTGACTGTGGCCCCGCAGCTGGTCTTTGTCTCTCTCCCTGTCTCTCTCCCTGCCTGATTAATATTACTAGCCCTGCACTGGCCCTGCACTTGCCCTGCAGTATCCCTGATGTGTAATATGGATTCCCAGAACAATTACACCCCAATTTTAACAAAACAGTTCTCTGTCTCTCAGAACTTCACACACAGTGCTTCTGCTCATCTCAGCAGTCGCAGCACAACTGATGCATCACTGGCTTACCGAGCCTGAGCCAATCACAGCAAGCCGTGCCCACTAGGTCAGGTGACCGCTTTCTTCCTGGGCTTTTTGCCGCACAAATAACGAACATACAGTAAAAGTTCGCTAATTAACTGAATTTGTACGCATCAGCGTATAAAGTAGCTTATACATAGCATAAGCATATAATTTATCGGACAAGTACGTGGCGAATGCGTAGAAAGCCTTAAGAACATTTTCGAATCTAACGAAGCGAATCTCAAAAAATCCGGATTCGCTTCGGAGTGGAAAATTTGTAAGATTCTATATGAATCTACGAAGCGGCAAATAGATTCGCTCATCTCTAGTTGTTATCTATTTGTCAACAGCAGGGGCCCTAGCAAAACTTGGGATGGGCCCCCTTCCACCATGATCACCACCTTTAGCAGAGGGTTCAGAACATGAAAAGCTCCATAATGCAGAAAACATTCATGGAATGCTATCCTAATAGTGGAATGATGCACACAGTGATGTCACAGTACATGATATATCATACTATAGACAGTGGTCCAGCCGTACTACATAGGGCAGGCATTATCTCCAGGAAGGAGAACTACTTCCAGTAACGTATGAGGTGCTATGTTTCTGAGCAAAGTTACAAATGTAGCATGACACTGACAAACCATTTTATAAGTATCCCGAGGACCCGGCATCAGTAAAAGGTCAATATTTGTCTAACATCTGTCAGGAGGCCAATGTTTTCTAAGTGGGCAGATTGACGTTAATGGGAGAGAAGAAAGCAAGGTGTGGAGTCACACTCATGTCCTTTAATTACTGGATCTGCCCCCAGATTAGGCCGAGGTGTCCAGATAGTTAGTAAGGTGACACTTCCCTCCCCAGAGCCGTGAGATCTCCCACTGCAATATTCCTGCTCTCCAAACACTGACACAGCTGAAGAGACGCTCAGTTTCCACTTAGGTGTTATATGCCATGTAATCAATCCACGACGTCCATGAGGGTCAAGCCGCCATCTTGTTTTATTTGTTTTATAAGTAATCCAGGGCAGAGATACTGATAGTAGGAGTAGTCTCTCCAGTCTCTACACTGGAGAGACGCTTTCATAACTAATTGCGCAGTCGCCAAAAGCCCCCGTTCTCCGATGGACCCCAAGAATGAGAAAGACAGAAGCAAAATAAAGTCAGCTAGTATTATTTAGCAGCATATAAATATGGCAGTATTTTCGGGGGGATTTGTATACTGCTTATTAGTTTGGCGTTAGGTGGCAGTGTTATTTGGAATGCATGTAACAGTATCTCCTTGGATGTATCTAGCAGTATGTCAGTTTATATGGACAGAGAAGTCCCATTTTATATTAAACCAGAACTGGCATCAAAGCGTATGGCACAATTTTACGGAAACGTATTTTCCACCACATGTAATACCACCCTTTACCACTGCATTCAACAAAATGATCTTTATTTATTTTATGCTCTTATATAGCGCTACTATATTCTGCAGCTGTCCCCAATGCGGCTCACAATCTAAGCTCTCTATCACTATGTCTTTGGAATGTGGTAGGAAACCGGAGAACCCGGAGGAAACCCACGCAAACATGGGGAGGACATACAAACTCCATGCAGATGTTGTCCTTGGTCGATTCGAACCCAGGACCTCAGGCACCAGTGCTGACCACTGAGCCACCGTGCTGCCCACGTTTGACATTTTTTAACACAGCTCAACAGAGGGAGAGAAAACCAGAGAAAGCACTTCATAGGGCAATATGTGTACATATCGTCATGTAACATTTGTGCCCACATATGTCACTATTAATCGCACCCATTCTCAAAAAGCCTTCCCCCAACCCATCTTATCTGTCTAGCTACAACCCATGATCACTACTCCAATATGCCTCATAGCTACTTGAACAACAGGTCCACCTTGAACTGTCCTCCCACGCCTTCCTGTTTCATCCTTGACCGGCTACAATCTGACTTCCGACCGCTCCACTGAACTGAAACTGTCACCAACGACCTGCTAACGGCCAAAGCCAAATGACATTACTCTGTCCTCCTCATCCTCTGCTTTGGACACCGTCAACTACTACCTTCTGTTACAAACGTTCTCATCTCTTGTTGTTATGGACTTGGTCTTCTCCTGGATCACATCATACCTCACAGACCAGACATTTAGGTGGAGATTTATCATTCCCTTTATGCCTGAAAAGTGGTGTTAAAAAGTCACAGGTTCAACTTTTTCAAAAATGGTCTCATTGCCCCTTTTCTGCCAACCTCAACACTTTTCTAAAAGGAGGTGTGGCAGGTGCGGTGAAGGGGGCATGGCCAGACACAGAGACAAATGTATTTATTGGCGTATATGAAGACAGAAATCTATGGCAGCTCTAAGCTGTTGTAGATTTCCGGTTAGGCGTACGCCTGTCTTGATAAATCTCCCTCTTAGTGTCTCCTTGCCTTCTCACCTCCTCTATGTTGGTGTCCCTCAAGGCTCTGTACTTGGACCCCTGCTCTTCTTAATCTACACCTTCAGCCTGGGGCATCTCAATGATTCCCATAGCTTTCAGTATGATTTCTTTGCTGACTACATGCAAATTTACCTCTCTGGTCCAGATACTGTATCACCTCCTTACTATCCAGAATCCTGCCATTCCAATAGGCTATATCCTCCTTCTCCTACGGTCACTTTCTAAAACTTCACATGGAGAAGACAGAATTTTTATCTTTTTATCTCATTCAGCTTCCCCAACAGACTTATCTATCACAGTCAATGGCTAACACAGTCTCCCTGGTCAACCACTGCCTTGGGGTAACCTTCGATTCTGCTCTATCCTTCAACTTGTACATCCAAACCCTTTCCACCTCCTGCTGCCTCCAACTCAAAAATATCGCTTGGATACTTCCTACTTCAAAATGTAGCTTCAATGAGAGTAGCGCTGTGTTGTGCATTGCAGTGAAGAGGCTGCGCAATTCAGTAGCAACTGCGTCCCTCTTTTTGTAGATTACACCTTGGCCATGGATGTAAAATCATCGAAACCCATTGACACCAGGAGGCTTTACTTGGGGTACAATAGGGGAATCTTAATACTGGAGCACTATACAGGGCACTATTGGGGACACTATTGGAGGCATTACTGGGCCACTATAGGGCATTGTTATAATAACTGGTGGCAAAATTGGGCATTGTTATTATGACCGAGAAATTTGTAATACTGGCATCGCTATACGAGTAGTACTAGGGGCACTATGGGGCATTATTATTACTAGGGGCCCTATAGGGGCAATAAAACTACTGGGGGAAATATAAGAGGGCTTTATAACTACTAGGGGCACTACAAGGGCATTCTTTCTACTGGTGCGACTCTAAGGGAGAATATTACTACAGAGGCCTACATAGTGGGACATTATTACTACTAGGTTCACTGGTTTTTCTGCATTATAGTATTCATAAGCATTGAGGAGCACAACAGGTACAGTATTGTGGGTGCAACAGGATGACTATGAGAGCACTCTATTGGAGGCTAAACTGGAGGTACTACAACTGGCATTACTGGGTGCACAATAGTGGCATTTTAATACTGGGGCACTATAGGGTGCATTACTATTATTACTGGTGGCACAATTGCGGGCATTGTTGTTTTGACTGGGGCATTTTTAATAATAGGATCTCTATAGGGGTAGTACTGGGGTGCACTATGCAGCTGTATTATTATTGGGGACACCATAGGGAGCTCTTAACTACTACTGGAGGAATTTTAAAAGGGCTTTGTGACTACTGGTGGCTCTGTAGGGGGAATTCTTTCTCCAGGAGCCACTCTGGGGAAGCATAGTACTACAACAGTCAATGTAGAGGACATTATTACTAGTGCCGACACCATTTTTTCTGCATAGTATTTGTAGACATTGAGGAGCACAATGGGCACAGTATTGCTGGTGGCAGCACGATGACTATTGAGGCACCAGGATGGGCAGTTTGTGTTGAGAAGGTGGGAAGGATGGTGGAAAAGGATCTAAGATGTCTGTGTGGCAAACTCTGGTTGACAACCATTACACAAATTATTTTCTTGTGAATTATCATTTCGTGAACACAGTCTTGCACATTTTAGCTCATATTGGCCGTAGAATCGATCAAGCTGGCCCTACGTGTTCAATGACACCTGACGACGGACGAAACATTTTTCTGGGAGCCTTCATTCAAAGAAAGATTGTTCGGTGGACGAAAAGTTATAAGGATCCTTTGCCCGACTATCCGATAAAAAATTCAGATGTGGTCGTCTTCCTTCCAGATGATGACGGTGTGTCACCGGTCAGCTACAAGGATTGTCCTTTGTTAACAAATTATTTTGTTAGAGTTAATATTTATGGCCATAACCAGCTTGAAATCTTCATTGTCTTCAAAGAGATTTCTGTCAATGAAAGGCTTTTTGTAAACCCAGCTCCGCTCTTGAAATATTCACTTCTGGTGCTTCCCTTCCTGAGCTAACTTCGTCTTCTTTCGATGTATTGATGTCAACCTAATCTGTACCCTCTTCGTGTTCTTTCGAGCTGCTTCATACAGTTTCCACCATTTTCTATGAGTCTATGGAGGGACATGTCTGTGTGCTCTGAGAAAGAATGAAAACTTGCAATATGTTCCCCAGGGAATATGGAAGGATTTTCCTTCTTTAGCTCAATTACGAGTTGTTGTAAATGAGATTGGTATTCTATGTTAACTTTGGTAAGGCCTCTGTCTCCGAACGTTGGAATTACTTAAGCGGACATGGCTGGAGAGTTTTGTCCCCATCTTAATGACCTCTAGAGCCTTTAAGCTTCCTTCTCCACGAAAGAATAGATTGAGTAACCCAATGGATATTTTTTTTATTGTGATAAACTCTGTTTTGCTCCGATAATCCCAGAAACCCTTTCAGCTGCAGGTGCCTTGAGTCCCACAGAAACGGTTAAGGCAGAGATGAAAGCCTTGCATTGCCGTTCAGCTTTGCAATAATTAGTTCTTAATTACGGACTTGAAAAGCCCAGGATGAAAAGGCAGCGGCCCCCTCCTCTCCAAGTTCTGCTTGTCTCATTACACACAACTTTCTCCTTCTTGTCATGTAAGACCCTTCCATACAGCTCAGCAAACTTTACCCAAACCACTTCCTATTGTCCTCATCCCTTTGGCTGTATGTTCTCATCTCTCTCTTGTTTAACAAGTTCAAACGCTGCCAGGGCCTCGTCTATGAAGCCACCGCTCCAGCTTTTCAAACAGCTTCCCCTCTCTGACATCCCCATGCAGAAACACTCAGCTATTAAGAAGAGTACACAGCCAGATAATCATGTGTACCCAAAACTTACAAACATCCTGGAGGTGATGACCCAGGAAGGACGATGACTACATTTCTATGGAGACATAATATGAATGATAAGACAAATAGGTCAAAAATAAAACAAAAGAAATCATCTACTGTGCATAACACAATGAATCTAAAATAATACAAAGCGAACAATATAATAAATGCATCTTGTATGTATATAAAGCAAATATACATGGCACAGGCAAATAATACAGGCACATATTAAATATAAAGTAATAATAATATATTTACTATATAAACCTGTTGAATCTAAAATAGTCTAAATAAAAAAAATTCTAAAAAATAAAGAAATAATGAAGAAATAGACCAATATAATAAATGCATCCTAATAATGTATATAAAGCAAATATAAATGCTAATAATATAATACAGGCACATATTAAATATAATAATTAATAGTATCATTAATTAATTGATTAATTAATTATTATTAATAACTAATATTAATAAAACATTATATATATATACCTGTTGAATCTAAAATATTCGAAAATATTTGAAATAATAAAGAAACAGAACAATATAATAAATGCACAAAATGTAAATAAAGTGAATATAAATTTCATAACATAGGCACCTGTTAAATCTAAAATAAAGTTATATAATAAAGACATAAACATCAATAAAGTGTATGGATATATTCTATAATGTATACACTTAATAAATATAAAATTAAATTAAAAATGAAAACATATGCATATAAATAATGTACACAAATCGAACATAAATTCTATAATATATGTACCTATTAAATCTAAAGTAAAGTAAATCATCTACTATATAAACTTGATATAAATAATAAAAACAATAAAGTGACTATAAACTCAATAATATATGCACCTGTTAAATCTAAAATAAAGTTATATACTAAAGAAATAAAAATGATGTAAATAAAGTGAATATGTATTCTATCATATATGCACTTAATAAATCTAAAATTAAATAAATGATAAAAAAATAAAAATAAAAATATATACATATAAATAATATAAATCAAATATAAATTTGAAATAAATGAAATAAATAATAAAAAATAAATATAATACATGCATATAATGTATATAAATCAAACATACATTCTATAATATATGTACCTATTAAGTCTAAAGTAAAATATTTTATATAATGTATATAAATAATAAATATTTGTACATAAATAGTGTGAAGATAGATAGATAATAGATGGATAGATATTTGATAGAGATTAGATAAGATATATAGATATTTGATAGAAAGATAGATAGATAGATAGATAGATAGATAGATAGATGTATATAATTGTACTGGAGGTGATGACCCAGGAAGGATGATAACTATCTTTCTATGTGAAATTGTTAAGGTAAGATAAATCATGAGTAATAAATGTATAAAAGTCTGAGAAATATGAGGATATCAGATGTTATAATATTCCCTGATATGTCTAAAATAATATAATATATGTCATATAATAAATAACTGAAATGTATAATATATAATACATCTATCTACAATAATCTAATCATTCACAAAATAGTAATATAACAAGTACATCTAGCTAATATAAATAAATGGATGACACATTACATTATACAGACATCTGAGTGTAAAATGATGGAGCTAAAGAATAAAAGGGCATTTACAATCATATAGATGATATTATTAGTCTTATTATTATTTAAAAATATTATAACTTTGAATTACCAATAGAAGTTGTTCTTGTAGCACCAATAGTATTGGTAATAGTAGTAGTTTTTGTTGCAGTAATAGTAGTAGTAATAGTTTTTTGTTGTAGTAGTAGTAATAGTAGTAGTAGTAATAGTTTTTGTTGTAGTAGTAATAGTAGCAGTAGTAATAGTTTTTGTTGTAGTAGTAGTAGTTTTTGTTGTATTAGTAATAGTAGTAGTAATAGTTTTTGTTGTAGTAGTAGTGAGTAAAAGAAGATTAAAAGTTTTGTAATTAACAATGTTTGCAATAAAAACTAAATTAAATGAACGTAACACAATAATAACACAGCACAATTATTTTTTCTCTTTTTTTAAAGCTATTTTTTACTATTGCTTACATTATTATACCGTCTTTATTAGTAATATTACTTTTTTAATACTGTGGTAGCTGAACTACCATAAAAAGCAGTAATAATAATGATGAAAGGATTGGATAAGTGAAACTGAGTAGATATTAATTGGACGATGTTGGTATAAATATTAAACATTTTAAACACAAAATCATAGCTATGAAGGACAATGACGATGATGATTACCGTATATGAAGAAACTATGGGTGATGGATAACGAAGAAAACTCTGTTAATAATGAACAACCAAAACAATCAGAAATTTACAGACACTTTTGTTGGGGCTTTAAAACACATGTAAAAATATGTGTTTCAACTGTTTTCAGTGCCTTTTTTTCTAGTGTTTAGTTTCTTGTTTTGTTTTGTTTTTTTTTTTTGTTTTTTTATTTCACATTTTACATATACAGCTTCCTACATGTAGAAATTTACTCCTTTTCCCATAGGATTACAATGTGATTTTCAATGCTGGAAATTTCATTTAATTTCTTGAGAATTATTCTTCATAAAAAATATTCTTAAATAATTAAATTAGCGGAGACGTTATGTGCGTAGTAAAACTAATAAAGATAATTAAAATACAGCATACACATGAACAGATCCATCTTCATATGTTAGATTAGATTGAGGTCTGCCAAAGGAGCACATTTTTTGGTGGATGATGAGGATGATGATAGTGATAACACTAATAATCATCATCATCATCCTCATCTTACAAATGAAAGGAAAGAGGAGTCC
The DNA here is from genome assembly GCA_900303285.1 of Rhinella marina. NCBI lineage: Eukaryota > Metazoa > Chordata > Amphibia > Anura > Bufonidae > Rhinella > Rhinella marina. Next base: position 44,531 of record ONZH01004458.1, on the reverse strand, counting down.
ATTTTTTTAAAATTCAGGTTAGCTAAAATATTTTATTCAGAATATAGTTTGCACAGTTTGTAGATGTTTTTATTTCTTGGTCTGTTAAAAAAAAGAATATAGGGAAAATAGAGGTAAAAAAAATAAAATAATTAATGTATCCATTTTTTTCATTGGATATGGTTTTAGTTTGATATGTTTTAATTAAATGAAATAAAATCTGCAAATAGATGCAAATGTTTAGAATTGATTTTTCAATAAAAAGAGAAATCTGAATTCTTGAAATGATACAGTAACAACAAAAATCTGGTGAAATTTCATTTTAAAAGTGGTGAAGTGAATACACATAATAATAATAACTATTATTATAATAACAATAATAATAATTATTTTTAATTATTATTATCAGTGATGAGCGAAGTTTAAGTAAAAAATTTAATAAAGAAATTTGATTCTTTACTAATTACTTAGTCATGAATTGCAGTCCATTGTATATAGCGGGTGCAATCATGAGGAACGGCGATCGCAACCCCCCCCCACCCATTGAACCCCTCAGATGCTATGTTCATCACTGATCACAGCACCTGATATTAAAATGAAGGCCTTTCAAGGGTTAATCAAGGTTACCACCATTTCAGGTAAAATAGATTCGTTACCACAAAGCGCAACTTTTTCCTGAAATTCTGATCGAAGTCAATTAGTTTGGCTTCAGTTCACTTAACACTAATTATTGAAGTAATAATTGAAGTAATGAAGTAATAATTAGGCTTACTATAACAGTCGCTGAGACCAATTTACTTACCAATTTACAGTTCAAATTATTTTTGAAAATTGTCAAAGGTGAAAAAAGTTAAAAAACTCTTGTATTAGATTTAATAGGGTTAACTTGAAAAGTCCTAATTAAACTTGATGGTATAAGGAATATACTATATACATTATATTATTTTTCTGCAAATTGTAATTTTTTTATGTATTTTTTTATTTTTAATTTTTTGCCATTAGTGGAACACTTAAAAAAATTCAAGGCAATCAAGAGGCTGCTGTAATAAGGGGGAGAGTTTGTTGGGAGAACAACAGCCGACACATTTTATTTTTATTACTAATGTCCATAAACAATAAATGACCCTTAATCCCTTGACTGAGCTGCCAAAAATGACAAATTACCTTTCCAAGAGGACAGTAAATTTGTGGTAAGGGGATTATGTGGCCACAAATTATCTGAATTATTCAGATTTAAATTCTGGGAGAGTTTCTGGAGAGTTTCAGGCTAAAGTCGAAGGTGTGAAAAGTCCATTTCAATATGACAGAGCTGTGCTCCACTGTCAACATAGCAGGAGGTGAGAAGATATGATATACATAGACCCTGACGCCTCATCTATAAGAGCGAGAGTATGAATACACAATTGGACATTGTGGGAACACAATAGATTTCTCTGCTCCCTTGTGATTGAAAACCATCCTTGAATTTCCCTCTAAAAGACCATTTTAATGATAACTGGAGGCTTCATTGTTCTTAGATTTATTAAATGCACATGAATGAGATGGTGTTCAACGCTCAATCAGAATCAAACATTTATCATGCCCATTTCTACAACCCTATATATGTGTATGGTCAATTTTGTAAAATTTTACAAAATGTTGGACATCTCTGAACCCAATGATTTTGGTTGATGAAGTTGGCCTAAAGCTGGCTATACAGATTATATTGAGGTGGCCATACACATTAAGTATGTAGAATGTAGACAACTATCTAATGAGTGTGGGGTGTCCTGACTTTCCCTAATAGCAGATGTTGATCTATAAAAGGATTGGAAATGTTGAATTTGAACCTGCTCCATCTTTCTGAGTGTTCATTTGTAACTGAATCAATCATTTATCATGCCCATTCCTATAAACCTATGTATGTGTATGATCAATTTTGTAAAATTTTACAAAATTTTGGAAATCTCTGCCAAATGAACACAATTGTTTTCGCCATAGCAGGGAAGAATGGTATTCTCTACTCATGTGCAGTTGACCTAAAGCTGGCTATACAGATTAGATTGAGGTGGCCATACACATTAGGTGACTGCTGGGTGAACCCAATAATTTTGGCAGGTCTACACAACCATCCAATGAGTGTGGGTTGTCCTGACTTTCCCTAATAGCAGATGTTGATCTATAAAGGGATTGGAAATGTTGAAATTGAACCTGCTCTATCTTTGTGTTCGCTCGGGAGATAAGCCACTGGTACAGGTGTCTAGCAGTGGATCATTCCTATCACCAATGGAGAAAACATTCACGCTCAGCTGAGTGGAGTGCCCATTTGTAACTGAATCAATCATTTATCATGCCCATTCCAATAACCCTATGTATGTGTATGATCAATTTTGTAAAATTTTACAAAATTTTGGAAATCTTTGCCAAATGAACACAATTGTTCTCGCCATAACAGAGAAGAATGGTATTCTCTACTCATGTGCAGTTTACCTAAAGCTGGCTATACAGATGAGAGTGAGGTGGCCATACACATTAGGTGAATGTTTGATAACCCAATGATTGTGGCCAGGGTGGATAAAAATCAATGTTTTTTTTTAAAAAAAAATCAAAAAAATCGGATTTTTTTGATTTAAATCGGATTTTTTTGATTTAAATCGGATTTTTTTGATTTAAATCGGATTTTTTTCAATAAACTGCTTTTTTAGGAAAATATTTTACCATCCAAAGGTTCTTCCATCATGAGATAAAGCTGAGTTGTTTAACTCAGTAGAATAAAGGCTGTATATGTGTAACATTCACAATGCCATGCTCTTCCAGAGATTTCTGTAGGATTAGTGGGCAGTTTCTCTCCTATATTATCACAGACGCTCGCTTTACTTCAGTGCCAAGTCCAAGAAGTTAGACAATATGTTTCTGATTGTTTGGAGTGGAATAGATCTGCACAGCACAACACAAGAAGAATGTGAATCTAAGTGTGAGGAGGAGGAGGGGCAAGCAGACAAGAAAATGAAAGTGAAACTTTGAGCACAATACTGCAGCATAGCCACAGACAGACAAGTCTGGATCTGTTTGTGTGTACGATCTGAGGTTTATTACATTCTTTCCTTAAACTGGGGAGAAAAAAGTAATATAAAAAGTGATTCTAAAAATTTTCATCTACTTGCATGTTAAAGTAGCAAGAACTAGTTTAGGTAGAAACTTTGATTTAAATCACTGATTTAAATCAAGCCTTACTGACTAGTGATTTAAATCGTGATTTAAATTGTGATTTAAATCAGTTCGATTTAAATCAAATCCACCCTGATTGTGGCAGGTTTAGACAACCATGTAATTGTGTGGGTAGTGTGGGTTGTCCTGACTCTCCCCAATAGCAGATGTCGATGTATAGAGGGATTGGGAATGTTGAATTTGAACCTGCTTGATCCTTGTCTTCTCTTGAGAGATAAGCCACTGGTACAGGTGTCTAGTAACATTCCCACTGAGCCGAGTGGGGTGTCCATTTATACTGGGGGTTGGGAGGAATACAGTGGTTATCAACTGAACAAGTGTTGTCTGACCATAGGCTTCATCCCCTTTCCCATTGAGAACACATACATGCTCAGCCGAGAGGAGGTCTTCTGACTATCCTCATATGATAACATGCTCTAAGAAGATTCAGGAATGTTGGATTTCAGCATGCCCCATCTTTCATTTTCTTACATGAAAAGAAGTGGCCAGAAGGATCTTCCAAAGACTTGTCCCATTTCTCCCCTATTGAATAAAAATGAGCACATGGTTAAGCCAACCATGAATGTTTAATGCGGGGGGGTGTATAAAATAGGTGCTATAAGACGTAAGGTGATGGGCTTCAAGCTGCACATGAACTTACAAAAGCTGTGGGGCAAACGTTGGTTCAGTGAACATCTATTCTTACAGACACCCCAAAAGACATGTACGATAGTTTCATCCAAGTAGGTAGGTATTTTTAATGGGGAGAGGAATGTGGTAGTTGCCTAAAAAGAATCGGCATGTTAAATTTAAATATGTCTGCTCCTGCTTTTCCCCAACATCTGCTACTGGAAAAATGTTGAGATACCCCAAACACACTTAGCCTGTCTTGTCTAAATTGTTGCGTTCAGCCAACTTTCTTCTAGTATGTATGAGCTCCCTCTTTGAGGATTTTAGTATTGATGGCTTATGCTCAGGAGAGGCCATCAATATCTGAGGTCCAACACTCCGCACCCTTCCCATGGAGCTGCTCACTGCTGTAGAGATGTTCACACAGCTCCGTACATTGTCGAATCCCCACTAGAAATGAGCAAATTTATTGATATTCATTTCAGGTCTGATTCGTCACATTTTTAAAAAAAACTTATTTTGTGTCCAAAGCAATTTTATACAAATCAAGTATGTTCCAATTGGCCTGAATACTGGTATATGACACCCTGAGGTCTCCTAGGACTCAGATTTGTTATATTTTTTCGTAATTTTTTTAGGATTTTTTGCTGTTTCACCCTCCCTACGCTCTTGAACACAATGACAGTAATAGTAAATGATTTAGTTACTTGACATACATAGCTATGGGTAAACGCACATTTGATGGCATTAACATACAGTGTGTTTAAAAACACACCGCGCCGGCACAGTGTTATGGGATGATCTCAGCAGAAGACCTGCCCAAATCTTGAACCTGATTGGCTGATCAGGCTGCCTATCAAACTCTCAGCCAATCAGGGCAAGCGCCTCCAAACTTTTTCCTCGTGTCATGTGATCCTTCATCGTCTTCCTCCCTCATGGCTTTCCCTGCCAATTTTCACAATAAAAAAAAGATTTTTTTTTAATGTGATTCATCCAAAATCAATTGCCAAAACTTCAAATTCATTTGGAGGATATATTTTTGTGAATTTTGTAACAAATCTGAGTTATTTAGAATCAATTCGCTCATCTTTAATCCCCGCCAGGGTCAGATAGGCCCACTAGATTAGGGCCCAAGCTTTCTCGATAATGGACCCTTAAAGGGGTTGTCTCACCTTGTCACTTCTGCCCCCGCAGTCCTGGACTTTCGCTTCACTATGGGGGTGGTGCCAGCTAGTGTGACTGGCAGCTCAGGCAAGCCGTGCTGGGTCGCAGTAACCCCGCCCCATGTCTGTGGTTTGCGCACTCCCGAGGCAGCTGATGATTAAATAACAGCCTCTGTCTGCTCAAAAGAACAATAGCAGCCTCAGCACAGGTGTGTTTACATGCCTGCAGCCTTATTTTATGCTCCTGAACTGCTCCCAGGTTACTGCCATTGCCGGGAGCAGCTTAGTGTATGAGGTGGCCGGGACAGGAGGGAGCTACTGCGCATGAGCGGAATGCGCGCTCGCTCCTGCAATCTGGCCCTTTACTACCAACTGAGCAAACGCGGCCACCACTTCTGAATTGCAGTGGTGGCCGTAACCCCTGGCAACGGGCACCTCATAAAGGACTACAAAAGGCCACTTTGTATGGAGAGGAGGCATTACTTTATAAGGAAGTATATTAGTAAGTTCTCTATTATAGCATTGTGCTTAACATAAATATAAATGTTCCAAGTGAGACAACCCCTTTAATAAAACAGAGCCCTTATGGTCCTATATACAGAGAAGGTGGACCTTCAGAATCATTTTATCTGGTGGGTCCAAGGTACTTCAATCCGACACTGATCCTCACCAATGAGATATTGATGACCTATTATAGGCCATCAATACTAAAATCCTGGAAACCACCTTTAAAGAGACCCTGAACCAAGGAAAAAATTTGCTTGTGTTCACTGACTGTCCACGAATTTACGGATGGTTGTAATCTTAGTCAACCACTAATTTCTGGCCCATACCCTTGCAGATACTTGTTGCATTGGCCCATCATGTACAAGTGCCTAAATGAATCCAATGATCAAAAGATATAAAGTTTCGCTCCTATTTATACTGTTCTGCTTCCTGTGTAATATTGATGCAAATTGTAAAAAAGTGCACATTGGTGCAAAAGTCAGGGCAAATAGCATCCACTCTACTACTCACCTGTGTAAATGCTGAGAGTGTGGAGAATTTTGAGATGGATTTGTGAAAGGCGCCTAACTAGGTTATTTAGAGATCTCTGCTATTCGGCACATCATTAATACAGAAATTAGCTACAATAATTGAACCCAGGTGATAATGTGCTGAGTGATATTAGCCACGGATCTCCAAAATCAGTGTTAACCTCTCACCTCTCTACAGATAAGCAGCATTTCCCCTGCTACCTCTGATTGCTTAGCAATTAATCACTACCTTCATGAATTAAGATAATGGTGTTGGGTCCTCACTTCCCTCAAATTTCTTTTTTCTCACACCTCTTCAGGGACAGGAGACCATCGACTTTTGTTATTGAGAATGTTGGTCACAGTGGGACTGATGAGTAATTACTTACAATGAACGTAATTAGCAAACCAATCAGCTACTGAACAGGTCCCTGGCTCGGGCTGTCTAGGACGGAGCAGTTTGTGGATTGCCTGTCTGGTTGGAATGCCTCTAAGTAAATAGTCCTGTCAAGGTGTCCATGTTAGGCTGGTCATTTGTGACCCAACTGGTCATGGCATGCAATGAGGAGAAAACTAAGGACAAACGTCTGCAAAGTTGCCCCAAGTGTAACAACTAATATAAATGCTCCAACTGGAAATGTTGATCTTTAAAGGGGTTTTTATCATCTCAGACATTGGTGGTATGCCACCAGTCTAAGATAGGTGTGGGTCCCACCTCTGAAACCTGCACCTATCTCCAGAAATGCCCTTCGAAAGTGAGCATGCTGGGCTATTTTCAGAGGTCCCATAGAAATGAATGGAGAGTGCACAGCACAAGCATGGCCACCACTCTATTCACCTCTATGGGGCTGCCGGAAATAGCTGAGCGTAGGCTGTTCTCGGAGCTCCCGTAGCTTTTTTCGGAGCTCCCATAGAAATAAATGGAGCGTGGCCGCGCCGTCCCCTTCTGGATATAGAAGCAGATCTCAGAGGCGGGACCTGCACCTATCTGACATTGGAGGCGTTACCTCACAATATTCCACCAATGTTTGAGATGAGATATTATGACATGTAAGACATTTTCAAGTTTTCCAATGCTGAACACTATTGGAATGCCTGTTGTGGGGTGAATCCATAGAGTAATCTGGGTCAAGTCAATGGGAAACAGTCAGAACAATGGGAAAATTAGATTTGGCCATTCAACAGTTGGGTTGAAGTGCCTTTCCAACGTATGAATATTGATGGCTTATTCTCAAGATACGCCATCACTATCAAAAGCGTAGAGGTCCAACTCTCTGTACTCCCAATGATCAGCTGTTTTAAGGGACTGTGGCACTCAAGCAATTTCTGCAGACACTTCATTGTTGACATGGGGCCCTCTATCTGCAAGACACTTGTTCCAGTTCACTTGATGGACATCTCTGTCCTATTTACTTGTAAGTATAAGGAGCACGAGCCCCACAACAGCTGACCGGTGGGGGTGTCAAATCAGGTGCCAAATACCAATCTGATATTGATGACCTATCCACTATAAGCCATCATTATTCGGATCCAGAAAATCCTTCCTAAGCAGACAGAATGATGAAAATTATAAATCTTATTATGGAAAAGACTTCTGTGTTCATGTAGCAGCTCTCGCCTTTATTTCTGATTATTCTTATATGTAAAAGGTATTTTCTCCAAATCTCATAATTTCCAAACTATGTAATCAACATCTGTTTAAACTGGATTCAGACAAATTCTCTTTGCACCCGCTATTCTGGATTTGCACGCTGCTGGATTCCTCCTGTGCTGATTCCCCATTCAACTTTGCAGAAAACCTCATTTCTGGTTTGATTGTTGATGAATAGTATTTGGACCCATAATACATAAATCTGAACAATTCTTATTTTCAGTCTCCACAGACACCCAAATGAAATCTGCCATGTTTTTGATACACCCCCCCCCCCCCCACCTTCCATTCTGTAGTACACAAGTATTAACACAAAAGCTTTTTACTAAAGCAGAATGTAATCTGCAGGTTGAAAGGGGTTGTCCCCTCTCAGACAATGGGGGAATATCGCTGGGAACCGCACCTATCTAGTAATTTGGAGCTGGCAAAGTCTCGGAGGGCGCACCGCACTTGCACGGCCACCTCTTCTATTCACTTCAGATAGCATTCGGCTATTTTCCACGGCCTCGTAGAAATGAATGGAGGGCAGCCGCACATGTGTGGCACATTCTTCTGGACTTTACTAGATAGGTGCGCCTACAAGACAATGGGGACATATCCCATAATATGCCTTCATTGTGTGAGATGGGAATAACCCTTTAAAGGGGTTTTCTGGTACTTTGATGGCCCATCCTCAGGACAGGTCATAAATATCACACTGTTGGGGGCTTCTGGGTGTCTGATCAACAGTTTCACGTAACGTATAGGTAACTATACGTTGGACTGAAGGATCCATCCAGCTAGTTGGAGCTGAGCTGCAGTACCCCATCACGGCTGATACACAATGGATGGGGCCTTCTGCTTCCATCTCTGTCCACTGTGTAGTTTCCAATGCCGAAACATCTGATCAGTGAGGGTGCCAGGAGTTGGACCCCTGCCTATTTGATAAAGATTTATTAAAAATCTTTCTACTTTTACTTTTTTTTAACCTTTCGTTTATATAGATGGAATTCTTTAATCAAACTTTTCCTTAAAATTCTCATACTAAGAAATCCAGCTTAAGATGGTTGTCCGGCCACCCATTTGACAAAAAATCACTTAGAGGTTATAAGATATTAGAAGAGGTAATAGTCATCTTACTGATCCCTTGACCTGTTGTTTAAGACAACTCTACATTGACATATCATTCATTTAACCTTTCAAAAACTTTCAGTTGTAAACCATGAAAAGTCTTCCCAAACGTAGAAGTTTTCTACCTCTCTGCATTAAGTGATTAACCTGATAGGCCCCAGCTGGAAGCCCCTCTTAAGGAGTGAATTAGTTAACCTCTCAAAACAGTCCTACAAATAGGTATTGAAACCCTTTCATCCTGAAGCCGTGTAACTTTGAGAGGTACTTTTTCCCATTGTGGTCCTCTCAATACCACAACAATAGCCTTTGGTTTGGTTTATTTGGCCCTACAAATGCTCATTATCAAAGCTCTGAATTTCTTTCTACTTGATGCTTATGGAAATATCCTCCCTCTCTGTGGATGGAGGGTTCTACTCGGTGCGTATCGCACGTCTAGTTTGATGGAAAGATCCTTCAGGATGGAGGAGCCTTGAGGCCATAAAACATTCCTTAGGTAGGTCAGATGTTCTAAGGCCTTCAACCTGGTGCGTATTAGGTGTCTGATTTGATGGGATGGTCTCAATCCAGACAGAAAACCTGGAGGCCAGTCTTAAATTTCTTTCTAGATACTTTGTGTTGTGTATTCTATGTCTGGGTAGACTCCAGGGGTGTCTCTAGTTGAAATCTATCTCATTTTACTTCTAGTAAAAGAATGAAATCCATGTTAAAGGAGTTGTGTCATAAGCTACTTTTCACTCTAATTTGTATTTTCGCCAATTATTCTAGCTCCCATTCTTGCTTGGATAGTTTTTTTTTAATATACCTCATTTGCAATTTTTTCTTATCCCCCATGCTTGAATCTTACTTCCTGGTTTGCCATGTGTCTGCGGTTCCATCATGTCTTAGGGCAGTGAGATGTGTCCTGACATCAGTAGGACATGTGACACTAACCACGCCCCTTGTTCTTATCAATGACGTTTCCTGAGTCCTACATTGCAAGACCCCTATGCCGAACATAGCCAACAGCAACTGAATATCAAAACTGATTTGTCACAGGGTGCGATGGTCGACTAATAACTTTAGAATAAGGCAGTTTTGATAACTGGTGCTTTTTGAGGAAAGTGAGGAAGCAATATCTGTTGGGCGGTATACATTCATATTAATGGCACATCCCCTTTAAATTAGTGAACCAGCCTTGGCAACGCTTTCTAACATTATGAACCAAGCATGGGATCTGTCATTGCTTATTCCAGCCATATCGGGGCCCATCAACAGGGGTGTAGTTATAGGGGGTGAAGAGGTAAATGTTGTGCCCTGGTCTTGGTTATAAACCCTTGTTATAAACAGCACCAGGTAGGTGGAGGCCATATTAAAAACTTGGATTTGTATTAAAGGATTTTCTAATTATGCTTCAAATTCTTTACATAACTATTACTCATATTGTCTTTTAAAAGCCGCTATCTTAGCACCGTTATCTACTTACAAACCACCATGTGGTCCTGTATTTTCATAGTCGCTTTTCTACCCTTGAAAATAATTGGGCTCGATTGGCCATAGACCCTACAGGGAAATTTCCTGGTGGGCCAATGCCCAGGGGCTCACATATGTCTTGGCAGTGGTGTACCTGGGGGGAGGGGCAATCAGGACTTGGCCACTAAGTGCTGAGTGCTGTGTTGTCCAGAGTATTTCGATACAGGGCATTTGCCCTGGGAGGAGGAAATACTAGGTATACTAGGTTTGACTCTGGCCATGGTTAATGTTAAAGTGGTATTCTACTAAGAGTAAGTTACAACTAATCCACTGGATAGTGGATAACTGTTATATCATTTGGGCCCCAACCATTGAGATCGCCACGATCATGGAAGGACTGGCCATAGACCCTACAGAGAATTTTTCCAGTGGGCCGATGCCCATAGGGTCACCTTAGCCATCCCCATTGCCACTGGCCAAGTACATACTACTGGGGGAACTATAGGGGTCATTATTAGAGAAAGTCCAGGCAGCATGCTGAAGGTAGAGCTGGCTTGGTTTTATGGCTCACATCTCACCTCCTAAGCCTCCTGCTATTGGAGACAATTGGAGGAGGACAGGACTTGCCAGCTATAGATGGGCACCTCAGAGGGAGAGCTTCTGGGGAGGTATTTTGTTCTGCACTGTGGTATTTGGTTCTGTGGGAAGGCATTCTGTGCTGCATGGTATTACTGACCCTGCCAACTTGCATTGGTCCCATCTACTTTCCGGGACAAGTAGGTGGGACCAATGCACATACAACATTGAGGCCACATTTAGTTCTGCTGCAGGGACACTTTAAGTTCCCAGTCTGCCCCTGCCCACGATCATGAGAGAGTCCTGGGTGCCCCATAAAAATGGAGGGCCAGTCAAGCATAAATGCTGCCACTCTATTCATGTGCAGTCCCAAAGAGTTTGAACACAGTGGCCATTATAGATGGCTGCTCCCTTCAAACAAGGGATAAGGGCCCCCCATTCTTGTGATTGTCCCATCGAGTGGATAGGCAATAATTTGTTAGAACCAGAAAACCTCTTTTATCTCTAAGCCATGTTACAAAAAAAGCATCTTTCTGAAAATCAGAGATCACAGAATTCACCAATCAGATCTTCTCATATGTGTCCACTAGAAGACCATTTAGACTGTATTTCCCCTTGAACAGTTGAGATTTCTGAGCTGAAATTACAAGTTCTATTTTAATGGTTCTGAAATTTCAAAACAAAAAAGTTGTACAAAACTTTTTTTTAAGTTTTCTAATTTTCATCCAGTAAAAAGAGGTTATGAGATCTTGGGTTGGAACATGCTGAGCTTCTATGTCCCTGTATGTTTTTGACTCCACGCCCCTTAATACAAATGAATAGAAGGAAAAACAAAAACAAACAAAGCAAGGGGCTCGAAAGCAAACTTACCAAGACGATGGACCCTACTGGGGTGAATAGGGGGCCTTTTTACATTGTCATTATCTTTGGAAATTGAAATGAAAATTTGCCCTGGGCATAGAAAGGTGGATTATTTACACTAAGTGTGTTTACATTTAAAACCCTACTTGTAGGCAAATATAAGGGCTAAGGTCTGGGCAGGTCTTCCTAATGATAATTTCCACGTGTAATGGGGTAACAGTGATATTGTTCATCGTTGATGCCATTGACCATCCATGTTTAAATAGCTTAAGGCGTTGGAGGTTAATCATTTTGTCCGTTGGGTAGGAAGTCTTAAGCTGGTCATACACATTTGATTGAAGGCTGAACCCATTGATTCTGAAGAGACCAGTTGTCTATCTAATATGCATGTGGGCCTTCACAGTTGGGTTTCAGCATGCCCTATCCTTTTGTATTCAGAGTAGATAAGCTGCTGCCAGAGGTGCCTGACATCGGCTTAGTCTAGTTTAGCGGCAGCACGCATATTCAATGTAGAATTGAGATTCCTTGGGGGCATCAGAGGAAATCATTCTCAGGCCAACCGCTATATCATCAATAATCTCTAATATCCAACCTGGCTACGGCATTACAGTGAATGCCAGTACCTCCCCACACGTTGATTGGCTTTGTAGCAGCCAAGAAACATGCAGGGAGGGGACTTGAGCATGGCGCTCGAGCACACGCGGCCGAACACCGTGATGTGCCGAGCTCGAGCGAATACAGTGTTCGGCCGAGCTGGCTCGCCCAACACTAGTCATCAGTTTAACACCCGTTCCGAGCTTTAGTTTCAAAACCGCATCAAAACTTCTGGTTGTGGAAACCCAGGACATTTCTGTATGCCCTATAAGGGCTTCTTCCATGGTTACTTTGGGCGGGAAGTGCTGCTTGTTGTGCAGTCATTTAGTGGAACTCTAGAGACAGTCCTACCATTTCATATTCGGGGTACATATTCACTGAAAATCTCTACAAAGCCTTAAACTTACCAAGTGGCAGAATGTGATGGTGCCGAATTAGTCCTGAGCTTTCAGGCACCAGTGTAGTCTTCCAAGATGATTGGCAGATAAAATGAACTGACTGACGGCACATGCCGTGTTATCATTTTATTTGTTATGTCCTTCATGTATGCTGATCTACGCTGGTCAGCCATATCAATAAAACACTGTGTGCACTCACCTCTCATGCCCAAAGAAAAAGCTCTGACCCTTGGAAGCATGGACTCGATGAGACTTCTAAGGAGTCCTGTGCAGATCCTGTAAGTACTGTAAATTGGATCACACTTCTTTTTCCACCACATCCCACAGATGACGTTCACATTGAGATCTGAGAATATGGAGACATTACTCTGATCTCTTTGTCTTGTTCCTCATTCCTGGACAGTTCCTGCAGCGTGGCCAGGGCCTTATCCTGCAGAAAGACACCACTGCTATTAGGGGTCACCACTCTTATGTGGGGGGAAGGGGAATATGTGTGTGTATAACGGTTAGGTAGGTCATATGTGTCTCATCCACATGATGCCATGAGCCTCACACTGTCGGATTGTCTTCTTCCCATAGTGCACCTCTCTTCTCCAGGTAAATGACGCTCATACACCTGGATGTTCACCTAATGTAACATGATTCATCAGACTAGGCCGTCTTCTTCCCATGGTGCACCTGATTACCTCTCTTCTCCAGGTAAGTGACACTCATACACATGGATGTCCACCAAATATAACATAATTCATCAGACCACGCCATCTTCTTCCCAGTGTGCACCTGGCAAGATCTCTTCTCCAGGTAAGTGACGCTCATATACCTGGATGTCCACCTAATGTAACGTGATTCATCAGACCACGTTATCGTCTTCTACAAGTGTACCTCTAGGCAGAGGCGTAGCTAAAGGCTCATGGGCCCCAATGCAAAAGTTCACCTTGGGCCCCCCTTCCCTCAGTGCTTTGTGGCCAGGGGCAGGGAAGCACATAGCCCTCGTGCTACCAGAGGCATCCTCCCATGCTAAATTCTTGACTTAACTTCCCTCCAGCCAGAGGTGTAACTTGACCAGCATGCACTTTCTATAATACTGGTGTCTTCTTATACAGCACAAGGGTCTTTGGGCCCCCTTGGGCTCCTGGGCTCTGTAGCAACTGCTACCTCTGCATCCCGTATAGCTACGCCCCTGCTTCTAGGTAAGTATCACACATAGCCACATACACAGCAAGCTGCGATGCAATGTGTCCTGACTAGAGATAAGCGAACCCTAATTGCAAAGTTTGGGTTCATACTAAACTTTGTGAGTTAAGGTACCCGGACCCGAACCCAGACTTTTTCACTTAAAGGGTTTCTGTCACCAAGTTTGACCATATTAAACCAGATGACATTTGCAATGAGCAAATGTCACCTGAGGTCTAATATGGTCTTCTTTTTAAGATCTGTGTCCCCGTTTTCTTAAAAAAAACTACTTTTGTAATATGCAAATTACCTTCACTAGGTGCAAGGGGCGGTAACCCTGCACCTAGTAGCGCCGTTTTCCCCACCTTCTATATTTCGTCATCAGCACTGGGGCCAGGCAGCTCACTCTATCTGCTGCTGGCCCTGTCGGCGCTGCAAATCCCGCGCCTGCGCCGTGAGTCCTTCATTCGGCACAGGCGCAGTGAGTACAGCTGGCTGCCGGGCTCCCGGCTTCCTCACTGCGCCTGCGCCGCCTTCTCTTCTGGGTGTAGTGTGACATCATCGGCACAGGCGCAGTGAGGAACTCTCTGCGCCTGCGCCGAATGACAGACCCACGGCGCAGGCGCGGGATTTGCAGCGCCAACAGGGCCAGCAGCAGATAGAGTGAGCTGCCTGGCCCTGTCAATCAGTGCTGATGACGAAATATAGAAGGTGGGGAAAACGGCACTACTATGTGTAGGGTTACCGCCCCTTGCACCTAGTGAAGGTAATTTGCATATTACAAAAGTAGTTTTTTTAAGAAAACGGGGACACAGATCTTAAAAAGAAGACCATATTAGACATCAGGTGACATTTGCGCATTGCAAACATGGTGACAGAAACCCTTTAAGTTCGGGTTCAGTGTTTGGGTGATTTTATTATTTTCTGTTATAACATGCTTATAATAGCAAATAATAGCATTCTTAAGACAGAATGCTAAATAAAATGGCCATTCAGGGGTTAAAAATAGTTTTTTAAAAAAAACTCACCTCATCCACTTGATTGCGCAGCTGGTCTCCTCTTCTTTTCTTTATTCTGCAGGACCTGCAAAAGGACCTGCGATGACATCACCATGCTCACTATATGGTAAGTGCAGTGACGTCATGTAAACCTGAACTTCCATGGGTTCGCTCATCCCTAGTCCTGACATTCTTTCTATCTAAGCTGTTGAGGGCTTGCCATGGCCATCTTGGCCTAACAATGGCACCGAGGCGTCACATGTATTAGGCCCTGACTTTGGTATACCGACACGCTGTGATATAGAA
This sequence comes from Rhinella marina, assembly GCA_900303285.1. Classification (NCBI taxonomy): domain Eukaryota; kingdom Metazoa; phylum Chordata; class Amphibia; order Anura; family Bufonidae; genus Rhinella; species Rhinella marina. Next base: position 29,441 of record ONZH01004458.1, on the reverse strand, counting down.
GTATGGTAGTGTATTAGATGGCAAGGAAATCTACAACTCATCCCTTAAAACACAAGCCCTCACACAGCTCCTTGACAGAAAAATAAATTACAGAGACATAGAAACAAATGTTTTTCAACCATCAAAAGTTATGGCCTTCAAAATTTGGAGATGAAGTCCTGAAGGGTTTAAGGTTAGGCATAATCAGTGTCTATACAGATAATGCTATATAAAGGACTTGTCCAGCCACCCGTAGGCCCCATACACCCAGCAGTAGAATTTGGCATGGTTTTCATGCCAAAAAGCCATTGGACGTCAGCATCCCCAATTGTTTTGAATAGGAAGCCACAATTTATGGCTGCGACCACGGCAAGAACAGACATGTCATGGTCTATGGCAGCATGATCAGCAATGGGAAACGTACATGGCTGCTTGTGGTACCAAATTCCACTGCCGAAAGCCACCCTTCCTGGTAGGGTGCTGCCACACATAGTTTTTTGTTCTGCAGTTTTTTTTGTGGTAAAAAAAAAATTCTTTGTCTTAATAAGCATTTTTTGTAGCATGTTTTGAGGCGTTATTGCCCATACAGTGTTTTACCTCCTGGTGTTTTTAAATGACTTTATTTTAAATTACAATGTGTGCCCCCCAGAGATGTTACTTCCTCTGTAGGTTAATATGGGGAAAAAAGCATTAGCAAAAAAAAAACACCATAATAAGACGCCAACACATTGCACATGCAGTTTTTGGAAGGTGCAAAAACAAAAAACAGTGGAGAAAATGCCAAAAGACACCAAAATGCCCTCAAAAACACCTGAAAATCTCCACATGTGACCCTAGCCTGGTCCTAGCAGGCAATGGAAAGCAGAGGCCTCTGAAGTTCTGACCCTGCAGATATCAGGGGCATCTTGTGTGGTCTCCTGCAGGTTTGGTTCCTGCTCGTTCCCCCGGTTTCAGTCTGGATTGGAGGTTGTTACCTGCTTATGTAAAAACTGGAGGAGCCAAGAAGGCCAATGATGCAGTTTTGAAGGTCGCACTTGTTGTTTTGATCTCCGGGAAGTTGTCTTGGAGATCGGCCTTTGTTTTCTAACTTGTTCTCTTCCTTCCTGGATCCATCTGCTACCCGGGTCATTTTCCTGGCCTTTTGTCCTTCTCCGCATCAAGCCTCTTTAAGTGATGTCAGTTTTATGATGCACCTGACCCGGGCTTTCAGTCCGCCTGGATCTCTTGAATGGCTGCTTAGCTTAATAAGAGCAATTAACCATTTTATAATGTCACAAAATAAAGATGACTGCGTTTATGGAGTCACTTCACGGCCTCCCCGCTGAGGGAACACCTGCTTCAGGGACCACGTGTTGCCGGCTCTGGAGCCACTGAGGAGGGCGATCGGCTTTCCCTCGTAAATTCCACTGCGATCCGGTTTCCACAAATGTGAAATAGAAACAGATCGGCTATTACTTTCCGGAAAACGTCATGTACGGACGTCTACAACTCACTTCTGGAACGCCACCCTCCAACATCTGCAAAACTACAACTCCCATCGTGTCCAGACAGCTTGAGACATAACTTTTAGTGTTTCCTTTGATGGAGCTTTGCAAGGCCTTATTTTTGAAGTTCAACTTTTTGCTCACTTGCTATCCGACACAGTGACAGTATGACGCGTTTCGCATTGCGACACCATTGACAAACATTACTTGAACTGTCATCCGTCTTTCTTGGTGCTTAATGCAGTGGTCAGGATTGAGGTGGCCCCAATGCTATGCTAGGTCCCCCAGACACAGTCGAGGTCTCACCACGTGTTTCTGCTCTCCAGAAGGGATGGTAAGGCGTGGTGCACCCCAATGGGAAGTAAGTCCAGAGAGTCAGGGTCTGTAGTAACCAGGGAGGCACAAGCATACATACAAGCGAGGCACTGGGCTGGCTTCTCCAGTCTCCTCCCTGGCAGAAGAAGGGTTTGATGCTAAGAAAAGGCTTGAACTAGTTGTCCCTCTCTCTCTCTTCGGAGGCGGGTACCCTGGCCAAAGGCTGGAGGCCCAGGGTCTGTGGCTCAGCATCCCCATCTCGCCATCTTTTTCTGGTCACTTAGTAGTCTGGCAGAGTCTTTCCATCCAAGCACTGGTCCCTAACTGCAGAACACTAGGAGCTCTGACTGCTCTCCTTATATACCAGTTCTAGATAAGTGAGAACTTTCTAGTGGGAGGGGTGGAAAAACTCAGCACAAACAAATACAATGTTAAACTTGTATTAGAGCTTCAATAATACTCAATGGCAATGACAAGAGCAGTTTTTCCAGAAAAGACATGTTTTCAGACATAACAACATAGCTAAAACCAGACATTCAAAAGGTCAGTCTGTCTTGTTTTGCAGGTAAACAAGTCTGGCAAAACATGCTCTTCTTTAACCCTGTGGTAACTGTTGAAAATGACCAGCTTCTCATTATTAGCTAGAAAGTCCCAAAAGTCTCTCAGTATTCATTAACCGTTTCCACCCTGCTCCGCAAATGAGGATATATATGACAACATACTTATAAAATGCAGTTACGGAGTATTAAACAGTATAAGTCAGTGCAAGTTAACCCTTTAAAGTGAAATCAAGTAAGGAGTTCATTTTGCATAGGGGGGAAACGGGCAAATGTCCACAAATGTTAATATTTCAAAGTACTCCAGGACACTACAGCAACCCACACTGCCATGTAGCCAAACCCTTCATACTTTTTAACATGTTATTGATTTTTTTAACTTTATATTCAGACCATGGAAAATCTTATACACTGCAATGTATTGCAGTATTTTATGTCAGTGTAGGTTTTCTGGCATCCCGTTAGCCTCTAGGATGGTGTCGGTGTACTAAGATGGTAGAGCTGAGGCTATTGTTAGGTCCCCGGCTGCCTTAGAAAACATATCAGCGTCCCTTAACCTCATCATAGGCTGGTAGTGGTGTGACAGAGGGAACATGTTCTTCACTTGTACTTGCCGTGAATCTGTAGCCATACAGATAAGTGAGACCCTTCACAGCGAGTCTGTGAAGGGTCTCACTTATCTGGTCATGGTATATCAGTAGAGATAATCACAGTAAATGGACTTTTTTATATTTTGATCTGACTGACTTTCTCCATTAGAATAACTTGTACAAAGAATCTCAAGAATTAAATTGTAACGGGAATCCGGCAGCGCGCTCCCTCCCTACAGTGCCGTCGGTCTCCCAAGTCTGTTTAGGAGCAAGGATGCGGCATCTCATCTCATGGCAATAAGGAGGGAGGAAGAGTCCTCGTATCCCTAGGAACCCAGGGGAGGGGAGGAACCAGCAACACACGCTTCACAAGCATGACCAGCGTCCTCCATCTCCTGGACAACAAGCAGCAGGGGAGCTGAGCGCCGATGCCCATGAGTCACCGCTTAGGTGTATTGAGGTTTCTGATTTGGGTCACGTGACGCTGGCCATGTCACGTGACCCATCTGCTGGGCCTATTTAAACAGGCAGCCTGCTGGCAACAGGTTGCCTGTGATTGGTCTTTATACCTGAACTTGCGATTGTGAACTGCTGTGACTATTGTGCTTTGACTTTGGCTTGTGAATTTGACTTCATCCTCTCTCATCCTCTTGTACTTCGTTACCACCAGCTTTGACCTCGGCTCATGTCTTTGACTTTGCTCCTGTTTGTTACCCTGGTTTTTGACGTGACTTCCTGGTTTGACTTCGGCTTGGTGATTTTCTTATATTGTGAGTTCTGTCTTTTGTTTATTGTTTTCTCCCGATGTTCCCCCTCCCTGTGTGCCCCAGCACGTACTGTGGCTAGGGACTGTCGACAAGTTGTACGCCGTTGCCTAGGACGGGCCGTGCAAGTAAGCAGGTCAGAGGTGGGGTTGAATTCAGGGCTGCACATACCCCTGAACTGTGACATAAATACTGATGACTCTGGATAATCTGTTTATCATAATCAAGGAAAGTAATATGTTACCACCATGAGGTAACATCACCAGGCAACATCTTAGGCATGAGTCACCAGGATTTAATGCCGGAGATTCCTTGTAGTTATTCTAATTGAGAAAGCGAGTCAGATGACTAGCGAAACAACTTAAAGAGAAAGTGTTTCCTGCGCTGTAAGATATCTCTGAGCCAAAAGCCTAGACTCCAGACTGATACATTGTAGCAAAAAGCAAGCTTTGTGCAGCGGCTGCTGAAGTGTTTAGAGCATTGTTCAGACTGGACACAACTGTGGCCGCTTCTCGGATGAGATCAGGACTAGATGAGTACATGTTTACAGCCTCTGAGTGCAAACAGCAGCGTTCTCTCTCACTGACAGCAAACACATATCTTGAAAATGGTGAGGAATTGAAACTTGATGTATTTCAGGAAGTTCTAGAACTTTTCTTTTATTCAAAAATAAAAAATAAAAAACCTGAAAAGTGAAAGTACCACTTGCAACCACAAGGTGGCAGCTCTCATCCATCGTAAGTGTTCTGAACATGAGGAGGTGGTGAGTTATGTGGATGTTATACAAAATAAAGGAAATAATTGCAGAGCGTGGCAGTACTGCTCATGACCACCAGGTGGCAGTGCAGTATCCTGGAAAACCTTTATTACAGTGGGACTATATTGATTATACTGGTTGTATTTCACCACCAGGGGGCAGTATTGTACTACAAGTCCTGTGAAGGCCTCCACTGAGTAGTAATAATATTTAATACTTCTTTTATTACATTTTCATATTTTTTTGTCATTTAAAAATCTAAAAATCCCCACTTTATTATTCCAATAAATTGCTATTTTCTGTCTTTTTCAGAGACCTTTGATACTGGGGTCGGATATGAATCTGAAGCCCCGGAGAAGGAAATCATGGTGTCCACTGTAAGACTCTGTTCACATCTATTCTCCAGATCCTGCTGTTTTCAACAAAATGACAAACTCCTTGGTGGCACCCCCAAAGGGTTAAAAATGCATAAAGAGAAAAGCTATAGTCATTATTAATGTTACCATGGAAACAGGGCCCCCTATTTAAAAAATGAGATAAGCGTTAGATGTAGCAGAGGTGAGTTTATCAGATTAGCAGAGCTGGCTGACACTACAGTCTCTATGTATTCTATGTTTACACTTCCTATAGTTTCATCTCTGGCAGCAGATGTAGCAGAGCTGAGCGTCAGATAGAAATGGGGTTGTCAGATATAACTGAAGTTTGTTACATGTTGCAGGGTAGAGTCTAAGGGATGTAGCAGGCTTGATTTTGTCAGAGAGTAGAGCAGCAGAGCTGGGTATAAGATGTAGCAGGGCTGAGTTTGCCACTTGTTATGGATGTAGGAAAGCTGATATCACCGAATGTAGTGCAGCTGAGACATAGCAGTGCTGAGTTTGAAAGATGTAGTAGACCGTAGAGTAGAAGAGCTGGGTAAAGATCTAGTAAGCTGAGGTTGTCATTAGCTACGGATGTAGGAGGCTGAGTTCACCAGATGTAGTGTTACTGAGTTTGAGATGTAGCAGAGAGTAGAGTAGCAGAGCTGGATATAAGATGTAGTTGGGCTAAGGTTGTCTGTTGTTACTGAGGTAAGAGAGCCGAGTGTACCAGATGTAGTGTAGCTGAGTTTGAGACCTAGCAGTGCTAAGTTTGGAAGATGTATGAGAGAGTAGAGTAGCAGAGCCGGATATAAGATGTAGTAGAGCTGAGGTTGTCTGTTGGTACAGATGTAGGAGAGCTGAGTTTATATTTGCAGATGTATTGGTGCTGAGTTTGTGACTTTCTGCACGGTTGAGTGCATTACATTTTTCAGGTGTTGACTGTGGCAAGCAGCAGAGTTGAGTTTGTCATACGTATTAGATCTCAATTCATTGACAGTTTCAATGAGAAACTCAGCTCTGCTACCGATAAAGTTGCCCTGCATGTGATTGAATGATATGAGCCTCGTCATTAACCCAGTAACATCCAGTGTGGGTCACCTCCACGTAGATTACAGGAAAGCCCCCCACAAATCCCTGGCCCTTGGCCGTCAGCCCCCCAGCTGTGTTCCCGGGAAATGTCAACAGGAATGTCAGAGGCAGAGGGAAGCGCGTCCTGCATTGATGACAGGGATTTAGGCTTTCTATTAACATGACGGGCGGCCGCGAGCTGCTTAATCTTTGATACAATTACATCTTGCTGCGTGCCCCCTCGGCCCTGCGCAAACACGGCTGCAATGCTGCTCCGGGCCTGAATCCCAAATGTGTCATTTAATCCAGCCAGCGGGATTCTGGGTAAGCTCCGGAGTGAATCATTGCATCACTAAGGCTGGATTTGAGCAATTTTCAAGCAATTGCCCTTCAATAACCTGTAATCCTGAGAGGCGGGAGGCGATCTGCATTATTCCCGCCGCCTGATCGTCTATTGATTGACTTCTCCAAAGTCTAATAGAATGTAAATAGGAGGAAGACGAGGGAGAGAATGGGGCCGAGCGCCAAGGTCAAGGGTCCCATGACGTCCACCGTCCTACTAGAAACCGGAGGAAATCCCCAGGAAACCGAGTAGTCCTGTACAGCACTGGGACCCCCACAGAGGAGAAGACCGGGGGTCCTCCTTTCTTCCTGCTACAGGGGGATACTGACGTGAACCCCCAGTGCAACCCCCACCGCCTGTCTGCCCCACATACAATCAGATTGTCATGTATGCTCTTGTATTGCAGGCTATCACGTCTAAGGCTCCATTCACACGTCCGTATTTGTGCACATCCTGGAAAACGGTCAGTTTTTTGCGGATCCATTGTTCCGCAAAAACCTCAGTTTTTCCAGCACATTCGTTCAGTTTTTCCGTAAAAAACGGAAAGGAATCAAATCCATTTTTTTTTCTACCCTCCTGGAACGGAATCCGCAAATGCGGATGACATGCGGATGCCTTTCCGCATGTCTTCCGCATTTTTGAAGGTTCCATAGACTTCTATTGAGCTACGGACCGCAAAATCGGTATAGAAGTAGGACGGGAGGATTTATTTATGCGGACAGTCGGATCGGACACACACGGTGTACTGTCCGCATTTTTTCAGGACCCATTGAAATGAATGGATCCGCATCCTATCCGCATGATTGTCCGAAATCGCGGAAACGGATGCGGAAAGGATGCGGATACAAAATACGGACGTGTGAATGGAGCCTAAGGGCTCATTCACACGGCTGTATGTATTTTGGGGTCCGCAAAAACGGATCCGAAAAAAAAATACGGATGACATCCGTGTGCATTCCGTAATTTTGCGGAACGGAACAGCTGGCCCCTAATAGAACAGAATTATCTTTGTCCGTGATGCGGACAATAATAGGACAAGACTCATAATCTTGCGGAACGGAAATACGGACATACGGAAACGGAGTGCACAAGGAGTACCTTCCTTATTTTTTGCGGACCCTTTGAAATGAATGGTTCCGCATGCAGTCCGCAAAAAAACGGAACGGATACGGAAAGAAAAATACGGCCGTCTGTATGAGCCCTAACTCTCACACCACTCACTTCCAGGACTCCAGGACCGCATTCTCATCATAACCTGTGGGTAGGTGATAACGTCTTATGCTGGGACATGTCCTTTAAAGTTCTTTTCCTTGGACCAAGATATATACAGCCACCACTAGAGGGAGCTCAGGAGCTTACTGTATATAGATATATTTATCCACCTCTACAGGGAGCTCAGGAGATTACTGTATATAGATATATACAGCCACCACTAGAGGGAGCTCAGGAGATTACTGTATACAGATATATACAGCCACCACTAGAGGGAGCTCAGGAGATTACTGTATACAGATATATACAGCCACCACTAGAGGGAGCTCAGGAGATTACTACATACAGATATATACAGCCACCACTAGAGGGAGCTCAGGAGATTACTGTATACAGATATATGCAGGCACCACTAGAGGGAGCTCAGGAGCTTACTGTATATAGATATATTTATCCACCTCTACAGGGAGCTCAGGAGATTACTGTATATAGATATATACAGCCACCACTAGAGGGAGCTCAGGAGATTAGTATATACAGATACATACAGCCACCACTAGGAGGAGCTCAGGAGCTTACTGTATATAGATATATGTATCCACCACTAGAGGGAGCTCAGAAGCTTACTGTATATAAATATATTTATCCACTTCTAGAGGGAGCTCAGGAGATTACTGTATATAGATACATGCAGACACCACTAGAGGGCGCTCAGGAGATTACTGTATATAGATATATGCAGACACCACTAGAGGGAGCTCAGGAGATTACTGTATATAGATATATGCAGACACCACTAGAGGGAGCTCAGGAGATTACTACATACAGATATATACAGCCACCACTAGGAGGAGCTCAGGAGATTACTACATACAGATATATACAGCCACCACTAGGAGGAGCTCAGGAGCTTACTGTATATAGATATATGTATCCACCACTAGAGGGAGCTCAGAAGCTTACTGTATATAAATATATTTATCCACTTCTAGAGGGAGCTCAGGAGATTACTGTATATAGATATATGCAGACACCATTAGAGGGAGCTCAGGAGATTACTACATACAGATATATGCAGACACCATTAGAGGGAGCTCAGGAGATTACTACATACAGATATATACAGCCACCACTAGGAGGACCTCAGGAGCTTACTGTATATAGATATATGTATCCACCACTAGAGGGAGCTCAGAAGCTTACTGTATATAAATATATTTATCCACTTCTAGAGGGAGCTCAGGAGATTACTGTATTTAGATATCTGAAGCTACCTCTAGAGGGAGCTAAGGAGACTACTGTATACAGATGTATGCATCCACCACTAGAGGGAGCTCAGGAGATTACTGTATACAGATATATGTATCCGCCACTAGAGGGAGCTCAGGAAATTACTACATACAGATATATACAGCCATCACTTCAGGGATCTCAGGAGATTTCTGCATACAGATATATGCAGTCACCACTAGCGGAGCTAAGGAGCTTACTGTATATAGATATATGCAGATACCACTAGAGGGAGCTAAGGAGCTTACTGTATATAAGATATATGCAGACACCACTAGAGGGAGCTAAGGAGCTTACTGTATATAAAATATAAGCAGCCACCACTAGGAGGAGCTAAGGAAATTACTGTATATAAGATATATGCAGACACCACTAGAGGGAGCTAAGGAGCTTACTGTATATAAAATATAAGCAGCCACCACTAGGGGGAGCTGAGGACATTACTGTATAAAGATATATGCAGACACCACTAGAACGAGCTAAGGAGATTACTGTATATAAGATATATAAAGGCATCACTAGAGGGAGCTCAGGAAATTACTGTATATAGATATATGCAGACACCACTAGAGGAGCTCAGGAGATTACTGCATACAGATATCTGTATTTACCTCCAGAGGGAGCTTACTGTTTAAAAATATATGTATCCACCTCTAGAGGGAGCTGAGGAGCTTACTGTATACAAATATATGCAGCCACTACTAGAGGGAGCTCAAGAGATTACTGCGTACATATATATACAACCACGACTAGAGGGAGCTCAGGAGATTACTGTATATAGATATAAGCAGCCACCACTAGAGGGAGCTCAGCAGATTACTACAGACAGATATATACAGCTACCACTAGAGGGAGCTCAGGAGCTTACTGTATATAGATATATGTATCCACCACTAGAGGGAGCTCAGGAGATTACTGTACATAGATATGTGCAGACATCACTAGGAGGAGTTCAGGAGCTTACTGTATATAGATATATACAGCCACCACTAGAGGAATCTCAGGAGCTTACTGTATATAGATATATGCAGACACCACTAGGGGGCACTCAGGAGCTTACTGCATACTGGGTTATTACAGGAACCACTAGGGAGAGCACAGGAGCTTACTGTATATAGATATATGCAGCCATAACTAGAGGGAGCTCAGGAGCTTACTGTATATAGATATATACAGCCAGCACTAGAGGGAGCTCAGGAGCTTACGGTATACAGATATATACAGCCACCACTAGAGGGAGCTCAGGAGCTTACTGTATATAGATATATACAGCCACCACTAGAGGGAGCTCAGGAGCTTACGGTATACAGATATATACAGCCACCACTAGAGGGAGCTCAGGAGCTTACGGTATGCAGATATATACAGCCACCACTAGAGGGAGCTAAGGAGCTTATGGTATACAGGTATATACAGCCACCACTAGAGGGAGCTTATGGTATACAGATATATACAGCCACCACTAGAGGGAGCTCAGGAGGTTATGGTATACAGATATATACAGCCACCACTAGAGGGAGCTCAGGAGCTTACTGTATATAGATATATATATACAGCCACCACTAGAGGGAGCTCAGGAGCTTACGGTATGCAGATATATACAGCCACCACTAGAGGGAGCTAAGGAGCTTATGGTATACAGGTATATACAGCCACCACAAGAGGGAGCTTATGGTATACAGATATATACAGCCACCACTAGAGGGAGCTCAGGAGGTTATGGTATACAGATATATACAGCCACCACTAGAGGGAGCTCAGGAGCTTACTGTATATAGATAAATACAGCCACCACTAGAGGGAGCTCAGGAGCTTATGTTATACAGATATATGTATACACCACTGAGCTCAGGAACTTAGTGTATATAGATATATGTCAGCATCACTGACCCTGTAGCAGTCGCATAGTCTGCCTACTTTGAAGGTACGCCACTGCTTTACACTTATCCTGTGTATTGGTGATAAGTTATTGAACAACCTGGAAGGAAAGAACGAATCAAAAACAAATTGATTTGTCTCATTGAGTTCTTCACCTATGAGGGGCTGTCACAGCAGGTGAAGAAGCACTCATTTACCTCTTGATTGACAGAACTGGATATCTCACCCAGCCCTGACAATCTCCCCTCTGTACCACTGCCCCCGGGAAACTGCACAAGAAGAAAGGTTGCCCTGAGAGTAATAATCTTAGATGGTGCAATAATCGGCTAGAGTATCAGCAACGAATGTTCCTGAGAATGCTCTTTCCCGTGAATCTGCCCGTCTAAAAGTGCCGCTGATCAGCCGATGAACGGGCGAAACGCTCATTTATTGGGTGATCCTGTCGTTCATGCAGACACCCAAATTATTGTTTCTGGGCAGAAAATTGTGCAGTCCAAACAGATGTCTGCTGCCCAGAAACAATGCAGCTGCAGAAGGACAAACGATGGCATTAGTGATCTCTGATACTCATTCTCAGACTAGGTCTCCTCCACCGAATGAGAAGACGACTATCGGGACGCAAAGCTTCCTTTTCAACAATTGGCTTCACGTTGCCCGGTCTAAATGCACCTTGGCTCTAAAGGTAATGAGCTGACCGTATGCTGATGTCTATTGTGCCGCTAACTAATAATGAGCTTGGTTCTGGTGCTGTATTTATGTAATGGGATTGGTTCTGGTGCTGTATTTATGTAATGAGCTTGGTTCTGGTGCTGTATTTATGTAATGAGCTTGGTTCTGGTGATGTATTTATGTAATGAACTTGGTTCTGGTGCTGTATTTATGTAATGAGCTTGGTTCTGGTGCTGTATTTATGTAATGAGCTTGGTTCTGGTGATGTATTTATGTAGTGAGCTTGGTTCTGGTGATGTATTTATGTAATGAGCTTGGTTCTGGTGCTGTATTTATGTAATGAGCTTGGTTCTGGTGCTGTATTTATGTAATGAGCTTGTTTCTGGTCCTGTATTTATGTAATGGGCTTGGTTCTGGTGCTGTATTTATGTAATGAGCTTGGTTCCGGTGCTGTATTTATGTAATGAGCTTGGTTCTGGTGATGTATTTATGTAATGAGCTTGGTTCTGGTGATTTATTTATGTAATGAGCTTGGTTCTGGTAATGTATTTATGTAATGAGCTTGGTTCTGGTGCTGTATTTATGTAATGAGCTTGGTTCTGGTGATTTATTTATGTAATGAGCTTGGTTCTGGTGATTTATTTATGTAATGAGCTTGGTTCTGGTAATGTATTTATGTAATGAGCTTGGTTCTGGTGATGTATTTATGTAATGAGCTTGGTTCTGGTGATGTATTTATGTAATGAGCTTGGTTCTGGTGATGTATTTATGTAATGAACTTGGTTCTGGTGATGTATTTATGTAATGAGCTTGGTTCCGGTGATGTATTTATTTAATGAGCTTGGTTCTGGTAATGTATTTATGTAATGAGCTTGGTTCTGGTGCTTTATTCATGTAATGATCTTGGTTCTGGTGCTATATTTATGTAATGAGCTTGGTTCTGGTGCTGTATTTATGTAATAAGCTTGGTTCTGGTGCTGTATTTATGTAATGAGCTTGGTTCTGGTGCTGTATTTATGTAATGAGCTTGGTTCCGGTGCAGTATTTATGTAATGGGCTTGGTTCTGGTGATGTATATATGTAATGAGCTTGGTTCTGGTGCTGTATATATGTAATGGGCTTGGTTCTGGTGATGTATATATGTAATGAGCTTGGTTCTGGTGCTGTATTTATGTAATGAGCTTGGTTCTGGTGCTGTATTTATGTAATGAGCTTGGTTCTGGTGTTGTATTTATTTAATGAGCTTGGTTCTGGTGCTGTATTTATGTAATGAGCTTGGTTCCGGTGCTGTATTTATGTAATGAGCTTGGTTCTGGTGCTGTATTTATTTAATGAGCTTGGTTCTGGTGATGTATGTATGTAATGAGCTTGGTTCTGGTGCTATATTTATGTAATGAGCTTGGTTCTGGTGCTGTATTTATGTAATGAGCTTGGTTCTGGTGCTGTATTTATGTAATGAGCTTGGTTCTGGTGCTGTATTTATGTAATGAGCTTGGTTCTGGTGCTCTATTCATGTAATGATCTTGGTTCTGGTGCTATATTTATGTAATGAGCTTGGCTCTGGTGCTGTATTTATGTAAATGAGCTTGGTTCTGGTGGTGTATTTATGTAATGAGCTTGGTTCTGGTGCTGTATTTATGTAATGAGCTTGGTTCTGGTGCTGTATTTATGTAATGAGCTTGGTTCTGGTGCTGTATTTATTTAATGAGCTTGGTTCTGGTAATGTATTTATGTAATGAGCTTGGTTCTGGTGCTCTATTCATGTAATGATCTTGGTTCTGGTGATGTATTTATGTAATGAGCTTGGTTCTGGTGCTGTATTTCTGTAATGAGCTTGGTTCCGGTCAGTATTTATGTAATGGGCTTGGTTCCGGTTTAGTATTTATGTAATGGGCTTGGTTCTGGTGCTGTATTTATGTAATGGGCTTGGTTCCGGTGCAGTATTTATGTAATGGGCTTGGTTCCGGTGCTGTATTTATGTAATGAGCTTGGTTCTGGTGATGTATATATGTAATGAGCTTGGTTCTGGTGCTGTATTTATGTAATGAGCTTGGTTCCGGTGCAGTATTTATGTAATGGGCTTGGTTCTGGTGCTGTATTTATGTAATGAGCTTGGTTCTGGTGCTGTATTTATGTAATGAGCTTGGTTCTGGTGCTGTATTTATGTAATTGGCTTGGTTCTGGTGCTGTATTTATGTAATGAGCTTGGTTCTGGTGCTGTATTTATGTAATGAGCTTGGTTCTGGTGCTGTATTTATGTAATGAGCTTGGTTCCGGTGCTGTATTTATGTAATAAGCTTGGTTCTGGTGCTGTATTTATGTAATGAGCTTGGTTCTGGTGCTGTATTTATGTAATTGGCTTGGTTCTGGTGCTGTATTTATGTAATGAGCTTGGTTCTGGTGCTGTATTTATGTAATGAGCTTGGTTCTGGTGCTGTATTTATGTAATGGGTTTGGTTCTGGTGCTGTATTTATTTAATGGGCTTGGTTCTGGTGATGTGTTTATGTAATGAGCTTGGTTCTGTTGCTGTATTTATGTAATGAGCTTGGTTCTGGTGATGTATTTATGTAATGAGCTTGGTTCTGGTGCTATATTTATGTAATGGGCTTGGTTCTGTATTTATGTAATGAGCTTGGTTCTGGTTCTGTATTTATGTAATGAGCTTGGTTCTGGTGATGTATTTATGTAATGAGCTTGGTTCTGGTGCTGTATTTATGTAATGATCTTGGTTCTGGTGCTGTATTTATGTAATGGGCTTGGTTCTGGTGATGTATTTATGTAATGGGCTTGGTTCTGTTGCTGTATTTATGTAATGAGCTTGGTTCTGGTGCTCCATTCATGTAATGATCTTGGTTCTGGTGATGTATTTATGTAATGAGCTTGGTTCTGGTGCTGTATTTATGTAATGAGCTTGGTTCTGGTGCTGTATTTATGTAATGATCTTGGTTTTGGTGCTGTATTTATGTAATGGGCTTGGTTCTGGTGATGTATTTATGTAATGGGCTTGGTTCTGGTGATGTATTTATGTAATGGGCTTGGTTCTGGTCCTGTATTTATGTAATGAGCTTGGTTCTGGTGCTCCATTCATGTAATGATCTTGGTTCTGGTTCTGTATTTATGTAAAGAGCTTGGTTCTGGTGATGTATTTAAGTAATGAGCTTGGTTCTGGTGCTGTATTTATGTAATGGGCTTGGTTCTGGTGCTGTATTTATATAATGAGCTTGGTTCTGGTTCTGTATTTATATAATGAGCTTGGTTCTGGTTCTGTATTTATGTAAAGAGCTTGGTTCTGGTGATGTATTTATGTAATGAGCTTGGTTCTGGTGCTGTATTTTTATAATTAACTTGGTTCTGGCGCTGTATTTATGTAATGGGCTTGGTTCTGGTGATGTATTTATGTAATGGGCTTAGTTCTTGTGCTGTATTTATGTAATGGGCTTGGTTCTGGTTCTGAATTTATGTAAATAGCTTGGCCTGGGAGAAAATGTCTGTATGTGGGTAAGTAACTGGCTCAGTGATAGAAAACAGAGGGTGGTTATTAACGGCACATATTCAGATTGGGTCACTGTCACTAGTGGGGTACCACAGGGGTCTGTATTGGGCCCTATTCTCTTCAATATATTTATTAATGATCTTGTAGAAGGCTTGCACAGTAAAATATCAATTTTTGCAGATGACACTAAACTGTGTAAAGTAATTAACACAGAAGAAGACAGTACACTGCTACAGATGGATCTGGATAGACTGGAGGCTTGGGCAGAGAAGTGGCAGATGAGGTATAACACTGACAAATGTAAGGTTATGCATATGGGAAGGAATAATGCAAGTCGCCAGTACATACTAAATGGTAAAGCATTGGGTAACTCTGACATGGAAAAGGACCTAGGAATTTTAGTGAACAGCAAACTAAGCTGTAGAAGTCAGTGCCAGACAGCTGCTGCCAAGGCCAATAAGATAATGGGTTGCATCAAAAGGGGCATAGATGCCGGTGATGAGAACATAGTCCTGCCACTTTACAAATCACTAGTCAGACCACATATGGAGTACTGTGTACAGTTCTGGGCTCCTGTGAACAAGGCAGACATAGCAGAGCTGGAGAGGGTTCAGAGGAGGGCAACTAAAGTAATAACTGGAATGGGTGGACTACAGTACCCAGAAAGATTATCAAAATTAGGTTTATTCACTTTAGAAAAAAGACGACTGAGGGGAGATGTAATAACTATGTATAAATATATCAGGGTCAGTACAGAGATCTCTCCCATCATCTATTTATCCCCAGGACTGTGACTGTGACGAGGGGACATCCTCTGCGTCTGGAGGAAAGAAGGTTTGTACACAAACATAGAAGAGGATTCTTTACGGTAAGAGCAGTGAGACTATGGAACTCTCTGCCTGAGGAGGTGGTGATGGTAAGTTCACTATAAGAGATCAGGAGGGGCCTGGATGTATTTCTGGAGGTAATAATATTACAAGTTATAGTTACTAGAGAGGGGTCGTTGGTCCAGGGAGTTATTCTGATGCCTGATTGGATTCGGGAAGGAATTTTTCCCCCTAAAGTGAGGAAAATTGGCTTCTACCTCACAGGGGTTTTTTTGCCTTCCTCTGGATCAACTTGTAGGAAACCAGGCCGAACTGGATGGATAGATGTCTTTTTCCGGCCTTACAAACTATGTTACTATGTTCTGGTGATGTATTTAAGTAATGAGCTTGGTTCTGGTGATGTATTTATGTAATGGGCTTGGTTCTGGTGATGTATTTATGTAATGAGCTTGGTTCTGATGATGTATTTATGTAGAGAACTTGGTTCTGGTGATGTATTTATGTAATGAGCTTGGTTCTGGTGATGTATTTATGTAATGAGCTTGGTTCTGGTGATGTATTTATGTAATGAGCTTGGTTCCGGTGCTGTATTTATGTAATGAGCTTGGTTCTGGTGATGTATTTATGTAATGATCTTGGTTCTGGTGCTGTATTTATGTAATGAGCTTGGTTCTGGTGATGTATTTATGTAGTGAGCTAGGTTCTGGTGATGTATTTAAGTAATGAGCTTGGTTCTGGTGCTGTATTTATGTAATGGGCTTGGTTCTGGTGCTGTATTTATGTAATGAGCTTGGTTCTGGTGCTGTATTTATGTAATGGGCTTGGTTCTGGTGCTGTATTTATGTAATGAGCCTGGTTCTGGTGCTGTATTTATGTAATGAGCTTGGTTCTAGTGATGTATTTATGTAATGATATTGGTTCTGGTGCTGTATTTATATAATAAGCTTGGTTCTGGTTCTGCATTTATGTAAAGAGCTTGGTTCTGGTGATGTATTTAAGTAATGAGCTTGGTTCTGGTGATGTATTTAAGTAATGAGCTTGGTTCTGGTGATGTATTTAAGTAATGAGCTTGGTTCTGGTGATGTACTTATGTAATGGGCTTGGTTCTGGTTCTGTATTTATGTAATGAGCTTGTTTCAGGTGCTGTATATATGTAATGATCTTGGTTCTGGTGATGTATTTATATAATAAGCTTGGTTCTGGTTCTGTATTTATGTAGAGAACTTGGTTCTAGTGATGTATTTATGTAGAGAACTTGGTTCTGGTGCTGTATTTATGTAGAGAACTTGGTTCTGGTGCTGTATTTATGTAGAGAACTTGGGTCTGGTGATGTATTTATGTAGAGAACTTGGTTCTGGTGATGTATTTATGTAGAGAACTTGGTTCTGGTGATGTATTTATGTAGAGAACTTGGTTCTGATGATGTATTTATGTAGAGAACTTGGTTCTGGTGCTGTATTTATGTAATGAGCCTGGTTCTGGTGCTGTATTTATGTAATGAGCTTGGTTCTGGTGCTGTATTTATGTAATGAGCCTGGTTCTGGTGATGTATTTATGTAGAGAACTTGGTTTTGGTGATGTATTTATGTAATGAGCTTGGTTCTGGTGCTGTATTTATGTAATGAGCTTGGTTCTGGTGCTGTATTTATGTAATGAGCCTGGTTCTGGTGATGTATTTATGTAATGAGCTTGGTTCTGGTGCTGTATTTATGTAATGGGCTTGGTTCTGGTGCTGTATTTATGTAATGAGCTTGGTTCTGGTGCTGTATTTATGTAATGAGCCTGGTTCTGGTGCTGTATTTATGTAATGAGCTTGGTTCTGGTGCTGTATTTATGTAATGAGCTTGGTTCTGGTGCTGTATTTATGTAATGAGCTTGGTTCTGGTGATGTATTTATGTAGAGAACTTGGTTCTGATGATGTATTTATGTAGAGAACTTGGTACTGGTGCTGTATTTATGTAATGAGCTTGGTTCTGGTGCTGTATTTATGTAATCAGCCTGGTTCTGGTGATGTATTTATGTAATGAGCTTGGTTCTGGTGCTGTATTTATGTAATGAGCTTGGTTCTGGTGCTGTATTTATGTAATGATCTTGGTTCTGGTGCTGTATTTATGTAATCAGCCTGGTTCTGGTGATGTATTTATGTAATGAGCCATTCAATGTACATCCAGTCTTTGAAAACGCATGTGTCATCACAAAGCTTCTCTGTGATTGGATGAAGGAAAGGGCTTATATACCACAATCAAGAGCGTTACCCAACTTGGCAAAAATCCTAAATGGCATGTAGACACACATTGTTACATTGTGTACCCTCATGATCCCTCCTGGCCTCTCTCATACTATTGAGTGTCGGTCCTTACTGTAGTTCTAGTATTCTATTCCTAAACCAGGAAGCTGAACGGCTCTATACATTCCTACCAGACGGAGGAGTACTGCAGTGCATGGGATTGTGGGTAACTTTCTAAATCTATAGAAATAAATTCTGCACCTCTGACAGCGACCTATAGGGTACAGAGCAGTGCCAGACAACCACTGCCACCAGATCCTATATACCTACCACTGCCCATAGAGGGAAAAGTACACAAACGCCATGTAACGGGCCGTGCACGTAAAATTAACCCCTGAGCCACAGGATGGCTGAGCCGCTAATGTCATTTCAGACTTTCCTTTCCCCCCCGATGCCTGATAAGCCGTTCTTATTCCCTTCGCGAGGCAGATAACGCCTTTAATTTCACGTGAATGCCCAGAAAGAGCAATTTCTACGCAAAATAGGCCCCAAATAATCAAAATCGACTTTCGTCTGAATAGAGTTTTCCTAGGAAAAAGACAGAAGGATTTGATGGAAATTTGTTAACTCTCCGGCGCCCGGGGGCAGGACGCACAATAAAGGGAAAATAATATTTTAGTCAAAATAGACTGAAGACGCTCCCAGCAAACTGAAATTAGCATATTGAGGGCAAATATGCAGAGAAAGTTAGATAATGAGGCCTGATTATTCAATTCAATGAATGTTAAATAGGGAGCCGGGGCCCCGGGGCTCTTATCTCTCCCTCCTTCAATTTATTTTGTTTTTAGCATGTGGCAGATTCTGAAGTTGCGTCGCTTTGTTTTTGAAGCCGCTCGTCTATCTGTAGGGGCCGCGCTGACCTTATGGGATGCTAATTGGAAAGGAGTCACACGTTAAGTGCTGCCATTTTGTACCGCTATAAAACTGCCAAGGGTTGCCTAGGGGGACCTGATAACACCCTCCTTGGGGCTACGACTCCCCACCCTCTTACCCCCACCACCATCTTCCTGCAATCACCGGCTTTAATATTCACTCGCTAAATGTTTTCTTTCTTCTTTCTTTTAATGACTTTGAGAAGTTCAGAAGATTTGCAGTTGTTATGGATTTCCTTTGACAAGAAAGCTTAAGGGCCCCGTACGAAAGCAGAACATGGGCCCCTGGTGCCGATCATACAGGGAATGTCTTTCTGGAATATCGAATATAATCTACCTAATAGAATAGGACCTTAGTACCGGGCCCCTTTACATCCTGACCATCAACGCCTATTTTTCTAAGTTTTATCCCCACTATGGTTCCACCAATTCCCAGGTGCCTCAGCTGGGCCAAAAGCCATTCAAACCTATAAGAGGACACCTATATTATCAATGGTACATGGTAGGTGGCATGGATACTACACTGGGGCCCAGGATCTTGAGATTACACTTCTGACTCCACCAAAATCCTCAGAAATAAGCGGTGGTCAGTAGTGGCAGTCAGGGGCGTAGTTAAAGGCTCATGGGCCCTGGTGCAAGAGTTCAGCTTGGGGCCCCCCTTCCCTCAGTGCTTTGTGTGTCTTCTTATGCGGCACAAGGGTCTTTGGGCCCCCCTCAGGCTCGTGGACCCGGTAGCGACTGCTACCTCTGCACCCCTTATAGCTACGCCCCTGGTGGCAGTGCAGTAGTGGAGGTGTGAAAATGATCTCATACATAGTATGGTGGTGAGGTGGTGACCTCATGTATAGTATGGTGGTGAGGTGGTGACCTCATGTATAGTATGGTGGTGAGGTAGTGACCTCATGTATAGTATGGTGGTGAGGAAATAACCTCATGTATGGTATGGTGGTGAGGTAGTGACCTCATGTATAGTATGGTGGTGAGGTAGTGACCTCATGTATATTATGGTGGTGAGGTAATAACCTCGTGGATAGTGTGGTTGTGAGGTGGTGACCTCATGTATAGTATGGTGGTGAGGTAATGACCTCAGGGATATTATGGTGGTAAGGTAGTGACCTAATGTATAGTACTTGTGACCTCATGTATAGTATGGTGGTGAGGTAATAACCTCATGTATAGTATAGTGGTGAGTGGTGACCTCATGTATAGTATGGTGGGGAGGTAGTGACCTCATGTATAGTATGGTGGTGAGGTAATAACCTCATGTATGGTATGGTGGTGAGGTAGTGACCTCATGTATGGTATGGTGGTGAGGTGGTGACCTCATGTATAGTATTTGTGACCTCATGTATAGTATGGTGGTGAGGTGGTGACCTCATGTATAGTATGGTGGTGAGGTAGTGACCTCATGTATAGTATGGTGGTGAGGTAATAAACTCATGTATAGTATGGTGGTGAGGTAATAACCTCATGTATGGTATGGTGGTGAGGTAGTGACCTCAAGTATGGTATGGTGGTGAGGTAGTGACCTCATGTATGGTATGGTGGTGAGGTGGTGACCTCATGTATAGTATGGTGGTGAGGTGGTGACCTCATGTATAGTATGGTGGTGAGGTAATGACCTCAGGGATATTATGGTGGTAAGGTAGTGACCTAATGTATAGTACTTGTGACCTCCTGTATAGTATGGTGGTGAGTTAATGACCTCATGTATAGTATGGTGGTGAGGTAGTGACCTAATATATAGTATGGTGGTGTGGTTGTGAGGTAATGACCTCATGGATAGTGTGGTTGTGAGGTAGTTACCTCATGTACAGTATCGTAGTGAGGTAATGACCTCATGTACAGTATCGTAGTGAGGTAGTGACCTCATGGATAGTGTGGTGGTGAGGTAGTGACCTCATGGATAGTGTGGTGGGAGGTAGTTACCTCATGGATAGTATGGTGGTGAGGTAATGACCTCATGGATTGTATGGTGGTGAGGTAGTGACCACATGTACAGTATGGTGGTGAGGTAGTGACCTAATGTATGGTACGGTGGTGAGGTAGTTACCTCATGGATAGTGTGGTTGTGAGGTCGTGACCTCATGTATAGGGTGGTGGTGAGGTAATGACCTCATGTATAGTATGGTGGTGAGGTAATGACCTCAAGGATAGTGTGGTGGCGAGGTAGTGACCTCATGGATAGTATGGTGGTGAGGTAATGACCTCATGAACAGTATGGTAGTGAGGTAGTTTCCTCATGTATAGTATGGTAGTGAGGTAGTTTCCTCATGTATAAGTACGGTGGTGAGGAAGTGACCTCATGTATAGTATGGTGGTGAGGTAGTGACCTCATGTACATACTGTGGTGAGGTAGTGACCTAATGTATAGTATGGTGGTGAGGTAATGACCTCGTGGATAGTGTGGTTGTGAGGTGGTGGCCTCATGGATAGTATGGTGGTGAGGAAGTGACCTAATGTATAGTATGGTGGTGAGGTAGTGACCTCATGGATAGTGTGGTGGTGAGGTAATGACCTCATGTATAGTGTGGTGGTGAGGTAGTGATCTCATGTATAGTATAGTGGTGAGGTAATGACCTCATGTATAGTGTGGTGTTGAGGTAATGACCTCATGGATAGTATGGTGGTGAGGTAATAACCTCATGGATAGTATGGTGGTGAGGTAGTGACCTCATGTATAGTATGGTGGTGAGGTAATAACCTCATGTATGGTATGGTGGTGAGGTAATAACCTCATGTATGGTATGGTGGTGAGGTAGTGACCTCATGTATGGTGGTGAGGTAGTGACCTCATGTATGGTATGGTGGTGAGGTGGTGACCTCATGTATAGTATGGTGGTGAGGTGGTGACCTCATGTATAGTATGGTGATGAGGTAGTGGACCTCATGGATAGTATGGTGGTGAGGTGGTGACCTCATGTATAGTATGGTGATGAGGTAGTGACCTCATGGATAGTATGGTGGTGAGGTAATAACCTCATGTATAGTATGGTGGTGACCTCATGTATAGTATGGTGGTGAGGTAGTGACCTCATGTATAGTATGGTGGTGAGGTAATAACCTCATGTATGGTATGGTGGTGAGGTAGTGACCTCATGTATAGTATGGTGGTGAGGTAGTGACCTCATGTATAGTATGGTGGTGTGTGGTAATGACCTCATGTATAGTATGGTGGTGAGGTAGTGACCTCATGTATAGTATGGTGGTGAGGTAATAACCTCATGTATAGTATGGTGGTGAGGTAGTGACCTCATGTATAGTATGGTGGTGAGGTAATAACCTCATGTATGGTATGGTGGTGAGGTAGTGACCTCATGTATGGTATGGTGGTGAGGTAGTGACCTCATGTATGGTATGGTGGTGAGGTAGTGACCTCATGTATGGTATGGTGGTGAGGTGGTGACCTCATGTATAGTATGGTGGTGAGGTTAGTGACCTCATGGATAGTATGGTGGTGAGGTAATAACCTCATGTATGGTATGGTGGTGAGGTAGTGACCTCATGTATAGTATGGTGGTGAGGTAGTGACCTCATGTATAGTATGGTGGTGAGGTAGTGACCTCATGTATAGTATGGTGGTGAGGTAATAACCTCATGTGTGGTATGGTGGTGAGGTAGTGACCTCATGTATAGTATGGTGGTGAGGTAGTGACCTCATGTATAGTATGGTGGTGTGGTAATGACCTCATGTATAGTATGGTGGTGAGGTAGTGA
This sequence comes from Rhinella marina, assembly GCA_900303285.1. Taxonomy (NCBI): domain Eukaryota; kingdom Metazoa; phylum Chordata; class Amphibia; order Anura; family Bufonidae; genus Rhinella; species Rhinella marina. The sequence continues at coordinate 6,978 of ONZH01004458.1, read as the reverse complement.
CCTCATGTATAGTATAGTGGTGAGGTAGTGACCTCATGGATAGTATGGTGGTGAGGTAGTGACCTAATGTATAGTATTTGTGACCTCATGTATAATATGGTGGTGAGGTAATGACCTCATGGATAGTATGGTGGTGAGGTAGTGACCTAATGTATAGTATTTGTGACCTCATGTATAGTATGGTGGTGAGGTAGTGACCTCATGGATAGTGTTGTTGTGAGGTGGTGACCTCAGGTATAGTGTGGTGGTGAGGTAATGACCTCATGTATAGTGTGGTTGTGAGGTAATGACCTCATGCATAGTGTGGTGGTGAGGTAGTTACTTCATGGATAGTATGGTGGTGAGGTAATGACCTCATGTACAGTGTGGTAGTGAGGTAGTGACCTCATGTATAGTATGGTGGTGAGGAAGTGGCCTTATGTATAGTATGGTGGTGAGGTAGTGACCTCATGTATGGTACGGTAGTGAGGTAATGACCTCATGGATAGTGTGGTTGTGAGGTGGTGGCCTCATGTACAGTATGGTGGTGAGGTAGTGACCTCATGTATAGTATGGTGGTGAGGTAATGACCTCATGGATAGTGTGGTTGTGAAGTGGTGACCTCATGTATAGTGTGGTGGTGAGGTAGTGACCTCATGGATAGTATGGTGGTGAGGTAGTGACCTCATGTACAGTATGGTGGTGAGGTAGTGACCTCATGTATAGTATGGTGGTGAGGTAATGACCTCATGGATAGTGTGGTTGTGAAGTGGTGACCTCATGTATAGTGTGGTGGTGAGGTAGTGACCTAATATATAGTATGGTGGTGAGGTAGTGACCTCATGTACAGTGTGGTGGTGAGGTAGTGACCTCATGGATAGTATGGTGGTGAGGTAATGACCTCATGAACAGTATGGTAGTGAGGTAGTTTCCTCATGTATAGTATGGTAGTGAGGTAGTTTCCTCATGTATAGTATGGTGGTGAGTTAATGACCTCATGAATAGGGTGGTTGTGAGGTGGTGGCCTCATGGATAGTATGGTGGTGAGGAAGTGACCTAATGTATAGTATGGTGGTGAAGTAGTGACCTCATGGATAGTGTGGTGGTGAGGTAGTGATCTCATGTATAGTATAGTGGTGAGGTAATGACCTCATGAATAGTGTGGTGTTGAGGTAATGACCTCATGGATAGTATAATAGTGAGGTACTGACCTTATGTATAGTATGATAGTGAGGTAGTGACCTCATGTATAGTATGGTGGTGAGGTAATAACCTCATGTATAGTATGGTGGTGAGGTAGTGACCTCATGTATAGTATGGTAGTGAGGTAGTGACCTCATGTATAGTATGGTGGTGAGGAAGTGGCCTCATGTATAGTATGGTGGTGAAGTAATGACCTCATGGATTGTATGGTGGTGATGTAGTGACCTCATGTACAGTATGGTGGTGAGGTAGTGACCTAATGTATGGTACGGTAGTGAGGTAATGACCTCATGGATAGTGTGGTTGTGAGGTGGTGGCCTCATGTATAGTATGGTGGTGAGGTAGTGACCTCATGTATAGTATGGTGGTGATGTAGTGACCTCATGTACAGTATGGTGGTGAGGTAGTGACCTAATGTATGGTACGGTAGTGAGGTAATGACCTCATGGATAGTGTGGTTGTGAGGTGGTGGCCTCATGTATAGTATGGTGGTGAGGTAATGACTTCATGGATAGTATGGTGGTGATGTAGTGACCTCATGTACAGTATGGTGGTGAGGTAGTGACCTAATGTATGGTACGGTGGTGAGGTAGTGACCTCATGGATAGTGTGGTTGTGAAGTGGTGACCTCATGTATAGTGTGGTGGTGAGGTAATGACCTCATGTATAGTATGGTGGTGAGGTAATGACCTCAAGGATAGTGTGGTGGTGAGGTAGTGACCTCATGGATAGTATGGTGGTGAGGTAATGACCTCAAGGATAGTGTGGTGGTGAGGTAGTGACCTCATGGATAGTATGGTGGTGAGGTAATGACCTCATGAACAGTATGGTAGTGAGGTAGTTTCCTCATGTATAGTATGGTAGTGAGGTAGTTTCCTCATGTATAGTATGGTGGTGAGGAAGTGACCTCATGTATAGTATGGTGGTGAGGTAGTGACCTCATGTACATACTGTGGTGAGGTAGTGACCTAATGTATAGTACGGTGGTGAGGTAATGACCTCGTGGATAGTGTGGTTTGTGAGGTGGTGGCCTCATGGATAGTATGGTGGTGAGGAAGTGACCTAATGTATAGTATGGTGGTGAGGTAGTGACCTCATGGATAGTGTGGTGGTGAGGTAATGACCTCATGCATAGTGTGGTGGTGAGGTAATGACCTCATGCATAGTGTGGTGGTGAGGTAATGACCTCATGGATAGTATGGTGGTGAGGTAGTGACCTCATGTACATACTGTGGTGAGGTAGTGACCTCATGTATAGTACGGTGGTGAGGTAATGACCTCATGGATAGTGTGGTTGTGAGGTAGTGACCTCATGTATAGTATGGTGGTGAGGTACTGACCTCAACTTGGCAACTTGGTGGTTAGCTATAGCTGAGCAGTTAGACGGTTGTCCCAGGCTTGTGGTTTGGTTCTATTAATGCTTGGCTGTTAGGTGATAGGCCCAGCTAATACTTATCAGTTTGGAACAGGTAATGCTTGGCATTTAGGTAGTTGGCGGTGGTTTAGCTTGGCAGTTAGATGGTAAACCAGTAAATAAAAGGTAACTATGTGAGATTGTGTGAGTCTTATAAAATGCCTGAGTGGCTTCCAAAGCTTGCCATCATCTTCGTGGTTGACCATTAGAAGGCACAAATCACTAAGAAATCTTATTTTTATGTCTTGAGAATGAAATTGAAAATTCCATCCATGAAAAACCAGGACAGAAGTTTGATGAATGAACTGGAACAAATGTAACGGCTGAATTATCTGTCAGGCCGGGGTGGACAGTGGACCTGGAAAGAGACCTCACAATCTAAGCGACATCTCTGAGGAACGTGAGCTCCGTATAGTGGGACCTGTTTCAAACATTACATTTAACTGACCCCCGGCCACTGCTCGCGGTGAGAAATATACTCCACACTACTTCATTTTGGCGTCGTTCAGCTGTCCCTCGGTCTCCGTGCCCCTGACAAGCGGAGATGTTTGCTCTGCCCTTCTCTCATGAATAAGAATTGTGTCTCTCTAATCCGCAGTTCACTCACTCTCCCGAGGAGACGCTTTAACTTTCACCCCTGCAAATGTTTCATTTGCTGTATTGTATATTTTAAAGAGTAGCAATCTGAGCTGTGTTTGCGGAAGGGATAATGTTGTCTGCCTGGCAAATACCAGACCGATACCGCACTCCATATAGCGTTAACCTCTTCACGTCCTCTGCATCACTATTATTCTGCAGCAATCAGTAAATGGGAATGATAACTTATCTCCAATTCCTAAATGTAATATAGCAGTTATATTCTTGTACATAGGAGGCAGTATTATAGTAGTTATATTCTTGTACATAGGAGCAGTATTATAGTAGTTATATTCTTGTACATAGGAGGCAGTATTATAGTAGTTATATTCTTGTACATAGGAGCAGTATTATAGTAGTTATATTCTTGTACATAGGAGGCAGTATTATAGTAGTTATATTCTTGTACATAGGAGCAGTATTATAGTAGTTATATTCTTGTACATAGGAGCAGTATTATAGTAGTTATATTCTTGTACATAGGAGCAGTATTATAGCAGTTATATTATTGTACATAGGAGCAGTATTATAGTAGTTATATTCTTGTACATAGGAGTAGTATATAGTTAGTTATTATTCTTGTACATAGGAGCAGTATTATAGTAGTTATATTCTTGTACATAGGAGCAGTATTATAGTAGTTATATTCTTGTACATAGGAGCAGTATTATAGTAGTTATATTCTTGTACATAGAAACAGTATTATAGTAGTTATATTCTTGTACTAGGAGGCAGTATTATAGTAGTTATATTCTTGTACATAGGAGCAGTTATTATAGTAGTTATATTCTTGTACATAGGAGCAGTATTATAGTAGTTATATTCTTGTACATAGGAGCAGTATTATGTTTAGTTATATTCTTGTACATAGGAGCAGTATTATTTAGTAGTTATATTCTTGTAACATAGGAGCAGTATTATAGTAGTTATATTCTTTGTACATAGGAGCAGTATTATAGGAGCTATATTCTTGTACATAGGAGGCAGTATTATTGTAGTTATATTCTTGTACATAGGAGCAGTTATTATAAGAAGTTATATTATTGTACATAGGAGCAGTATTATAGAAGTTATATTCTTGTACATAGGAGGCAGTATTATAGGAGCTATATTCTTGGTACATAGGAGGCAGTATTATAATAGTTATATTCTTGTACATAGGCGAGCAGTATTGTACTAGTTATATTCTTGTACATAGGAGCAGTATTATAGTAGTTATATTCTTGTACATAGGAGCAGTATATAGTAGTTATATTCTTGTACATAGGAGCAGTATTATGTTAGTTATATTCTTGTACATAGGAGCAGTATTATAGTAGTTATATTCTTGTACATAGGAGCAGTATTATAGTAGTTATATTCTTGTACATAGGAGCAGTATTATAGTAGTTATATTCTTGTACATAGGAGCAGTATTATAGGAGCTATATTCTTGTACATAGGAGGCAGTATTATGTTAGTTATATTCTTGTACATAGGAGCAGTATTATAGAAGTTATATTATTGTACATAGGAGCAGTATTATAGTAGTTATATTCTTGTACATAGGGAGCCTATAGAAGTTATATCTTGTACATAGGAGCAGTATTTATAGGAGCTATATTCTTGTACATAGGAGGCAGTATTATAGTAGTTATATTTCTTGTACATAGGAGCAGTATTTATAGGAGCTATATTCTTGTACATAGGAGGCAGTATTATGTTAGTTATATTCTTGTACATAGGAGCAGTATTATAGTAGTTATATTCTTGTACATAGGAGGCAGTATTATAGTAGTTATATTCTTGTACATAGGAGCAGTATTAGTAGTTATTCCTGTACATAGGAGCAGTATTATAGTAGTTATATTCTTGTACATAGGAGCAGTATTATAGTAGTTATAATTCTTGTACATAGGAGCAATATTATAGTAGTTATATTCTTGTAATAGGAGATAGTATTTAGTAGTTATATCCTGTACATAGGAGCATATTATAGTAGTTATATTCTTGTACATAGGAGACCTGTACATAGGAGCAGTATTATATAGTTATATTGTACATAGATGCAGTATTATGTAGTTATATTCCTGTACATAGGAGCAATATTTTAGTACTTATAGTTGTAATAGGAGCAGTATTATAGTAGTTATATTCTTGTACATAGCAGTATTATAGTAGTTATATTCTTGTACATAGGAGCAGTATTATAGTAGTTATATTCTTGTACAAAGGAGGCAATTTTTATTAGTATAAACAAACATAACAATACATTCAATCAGAATGAACAGGAAACAAATGGTCATTTACCAGAAAATCATACATATTCCAACAATAAATAATAATGATAATAACGTTAACTTAACAATAGTCCATCGCTGTTAAAGGGAAAGGAAGTAAATAAATCAGTAATAAACACGATTCCATTATACAGATAAGTCCACATCCACTATATTTACATTCCTCCATAACTTCCTGTTTCTCTCCCTTTTCCTACATTCTAAGTTCTTTATCCACCTCAGCTCTGACAGGATCAGGTTCACCGCTTGCCTGTGATGGAACGGCTCGCTATGTACGGACACTTTTGTTCTGGTATGCCAGTGGTAATATTTAATGATAGTTATAATCAGGTACATGGTCCCCCGGTCAATGTCAGGTATATTAGCTGGTACCCCATAGATGACATCTGGGTATGTCAGACACTGTAATCTTGGTATTTGTAACCTGGAGGATGCTTCCTGCCATATTTTCTGCCCTTCCTCACACTCGGATATAAAGTGTGCCATGGTCTCCTCTTGTTGACATCCTAAGGGACACTTACGTTCTGACACACTCAGATGTTTTAGGTTCCCCTTCACATAAAGCTTCCCATGCAGAGACAACCAGGCTACATCAAAAAACTTAGCAGGAAGCCTCACTCCATTAAGGAATCTCAGACTTTCTTTTAAGGTCACAGTTGTACAATCTTTTAATGCTGGCTGTATGTAAAAGAAAGTCCTACATATGGTCAGGTACAGCTCTTTCCTGGTCTTACTCTCAATACACACTTTATCGATCCTCCAGTTTCTCAAGCACCTAAGACCATACTCCAGGTACTGGGGGAGGAAGCCACGAGTCAACTAACCCCTCTTGAGACTGCCGCCTCGCACCCAAGACTCTGCAAAAGGCAATATCCAGTCCCTGACACTATTTACCCACAGGGAGCTGTTCTCTGAGTCCAGGCCACCAAAATTAACTTTTAGAAACATGGAGTCAAAGAACACCCTTGGATTTAACATATCCAATCCACCCTCTCTCCGCTGTAGGTAGGTGATCCCTCTTTTTATTGGGTTCAACCTGTTCCCCCACAAAAGCTGGAAGAACAGGCTGAAGAGCCTAGCCAAGAAAGATTCTGGCAAAGGAAAGACGACAGACACATATAAGAAGACAGGGACCAGGTAAGTCTTCAGCATTTTAACCCTTTCTCTATAGGTCAGCCTCCAGTTCTTCCATCGCTGAACCTTTGCATTTCCAGCTTCCAATTTTCTCCCAATTATCCGGCGTTCTCTTCCCTACCAAATTTAACCCTAGATCTTAATAGGGTGGAGGCCTTCGCAAAATTGTGGCAGATCAAAGTCTGGATCAGTACTTAAAGTCCAGAGAGCTTGACTCTTCTCAAGGTTGACCAGAGACCCTGAGGCCTCCGATCTTCTGATGGCTGCAGACAACATCTCCACCTCACGAGGCTCAGATATCACCACAGTCACTCATCCGCGCTAGGCAACTAC